>JAPFFP010000099.1:10242788-10260073 GCA_026153255.1 Solanum medicagineum
GAGCTGGAGCCTTTTGAGGCACTGGGGTATGCTGATGATGATGTAGTTAGTAATGAGTAAATAATTGACAGTAATTTCTAGGCAAAGGCTACTTTTTTTTTTTTTTTCACTTCATATATAAAGCAAATATCTACTAGCAAAAAAAATTATGCGATTGAAAAATATATATACATACACATATTAATTTAAATGTTTAATACGATTAGACCTTTGGTACCAAAAGTCATGCCTAAAACTATAAATCAATTCTCTTAGTTCACTTTTTTTAGAAGAAAATTGAAATAAAGTACAAAGACGATTTTTCGAAATAATAATAATTAGTAACTGAATTATCACATGAAAGTCTAACCCCTAAAAATTAGTACTACCAAATTATATTGACGACATTGAGGAAAAAATTATGCGGATAAGTAAGCATATACTAGTTAATTAACTAATATAGCTATAGTTTGAATTAATTACGATTCGTAGCATACATCTATTTGCAATTACAGTTTAAGTTTTATATAATTCACGCGATTTATATAAGCATTGTGTGTGATTATACGAAAGTGTACATGCAGCAAATTGTATAGCGAAATATACAGACATTGCAAATTGTATAGTAAATCATACAAACGTTCATCATCATCATCATCATACCCAGTAAAATCCCACAAGTGGAGTCTGGGGAGGGTATAATGTACGCAGACCTTCCCACTACCTCATGGAGGTAGAGAGGCTGTTTCCTGAAATCATACAAACGTTGTGTACGAATTATATAGTGAAATATACAAACACTATACAAAATCTATGAATTGTATAGAAAATTATACAAAAGTCGTACAAATTATACAAACATTACTACAACTGTAATTACGAAATGTCATTATCAAACTATACATTAAGATATTCTAGAATGACAAATATGCAAAAATTCCTCATCAAACTATTCAATTCAAAACTAAATTAAAGTAGGCTAATCTACTGGCTAGATAGAGTGAATATTTTCATGTGCAGCCAACTTTACCCTATAAAATTTCACACGAAATTACAAATTATTTATATTAGGTAGCTGCTAAAATAAAACAAATTTAGTAGACAAATAATTTCTAACAATTTTTTTCCTAAGAAATATTTGTAGATCTATAGATAACATATTTTATTTCACAGAAAGAGCAACTTAATATGCAGAAATATGAAAACAAATGGGAAAAAATCGATATCTTTTCATTCTAAAGGTTTTTTTTTAAAAAAAAAAGAAAAGGAAAATGGCTGAATTGACCCAAAAATTAAAATAAAAAATAACACCAATCATTATGCATTTACGTATAAGAAATATAATTTATACTTTATGCAGTTACTTTTCTGTTTTTTTCTGAATATATAATATGCTACAAAATGCAGATATGCTATGTTAATAATAAATTATGTAGACAGACATTAAAACAAATATCAAAATATTAGCCAATTGACATGTTTACAGACTTGTCAATATCATTGGGACTATATATTAAAAAAATAATTGGAATTGTAAATTAAACATTACAAGCTGGCATCAACAAAATAAATAACATACTTATAGAGTATATATTCTTTGGAACTACGATTACATATCAATGGAACGTGTAACGACTCGTTAAGTTATTTTGAGCACTAAAATTATTTTTCTTTCTTAGAGAGCCTTTCTAAAAAACTTTCAATGATAATGTTGGATTATTTGTGTGACTCTAATTATTTTAATGTGTTAATAATGTTAGATAATTAACTTATGAGATGGTAAATGAAAGTAATTGCCGTGTTCCAGGTCAGTAAGATT
Source organism: Solanum medicagineum (assembly GCA_026153255.1). Taxonomy (NCBI): domain Eukaryota; kingdom Viridiplantae; phylum Streptophyta; class Magnoliopsida; order Solanales; family Solanaceae; genus Solanum; species Solanum medicagineum. The sequence continues at coordinate 10,244,587 of JAPFFP010000099.1, forward strand.
AATGGTTACAATTATATGAGACATCTTAATGTTGTCTGTGTGAGTGATTAACAATGAGATCAATTATATACGATTTTAGTTTAGTGAAAATAGATTTGTGGATATTTAATTGTTTATGGTGATTGGGATAGTAAAGTGTGGTGCTTGTGTGCAATTGGCAAGAATTGTGGTGGTCCAGGAAATCATTTATTATGGGTGTATAAGCAATTGGCAAGTTAATGTCGCAGCTGTTAATTCAAAAAAATGACTTTGGATTTCGAGAATTTGGTTTACACTTAATAATTAAGTATAAATCAAATTTTTGAAAATTGAAAGGATTATTTCTTGAATTAACAGCAGGAGATTGTGGTTGGTCAGCAATCAATTTATTGTTGGTGTAACTCATTTCAAAATTTCTTCTATCATTCACGAACTTATGAGTTTTGGTGCAGAGTTCTTTTGGTAATTATCATATTGAGATAGGTAAATTAATGATAGGTGCATGGTGTTATGTGAATATAATTAAGTTTATAATATTTGGTGGAATTGAGGTTTAACCCTAGGCTTGACATTTAGGAACTTAACTATAAATTTAGAGGAGTTTTGGGATCTGAGTTCAACATATAGTAATATGAATGTTTATGAACTCATATACGTACGAATAATGCATATTTAATAGATTGGGAACGTTCAGAAGCTTTACGAAAGGGCAAGGCAAAATCTTGAAGATTTGTGACACGTGATTGACATTCAAGGTATGTTAAGACTTTTTAGACTTCATTGAAGGACGTTTTCCTAATTTAAGATTAAAACAATAAAAACATAGAATGGGTAAGGATGAGAGACGAGGGTCTCGTACCAATGGTGTGACGGGCATTAGTGCGAGTATTGGTGTTATAAAGGGAAAGTTTATTACTATAGATGATGGATTATAATCCAAGAATGCCAAAGCATATGAGCATTAGCTGATGTAGTATAACTTAGTTTCTTTATGTGGTTGTGTTCCTTTATTGAACTCGTATATTTGTGATGGTTGAGGTGACTACATATTGTACCAATATTTGTTGTATTGTGATGCATTAACATCCCCTATATTATTGACGTTATATTGTGCAGATGGATTGACATGAAATTGAGTGTGTGTTGAGATCACTGTTATAAACTAAGTTGGGCACGTGGAGATCGTCCGTACTAGGGATAGTTGATTTTATGATAGTGCGTTGAGATCGTCCGCACAGACACGTAGAGATCATCTGTGTCAGTATATGGACCTCGCGAGTCCCTCATAGGTCACAAACCCTCGATGTATTCCCAAAAGATATTGTGTATATATGATTTAGGTATGACTTGGCATTTGCGGTATATCATTTCGTGGGGTTGGGTTGCATCTCGTTATACTTTTCATTCATGTTGATTGTGCTTTATTGGTGTTAGACATCGTGTGATATTTTATTACTTCTAATTTAATAGCACTTGATTATTAAGTATAGGGTGGACTTACAAAATTAGAAGGTGATATTTTTTTTATATATATATTCCCGTCACTACTTCTTCATTGTTGGTCAATGAGACATACTGGGTACATGTGGTTTCGTGCTCATACTACACTTGTTGCACTCTTTTGTGGTGCAGATTCAATTTCAAGTACGAGCGCACTTGGTGGAGCTATTTGAGTCCAAACTTGGATTATCCTGGAGTTGTGGTGAGTTGATTGACTATTCTGCAGTCCGCACCTCCTTCTATCTTATTAGTCATTCTGTTTTTCATATTCAGACAGGATGTTTCTTAAGTTTAGATTGTCATCTTAGTTTCAGACTTGCTTCACAATTTTAGGCTCTTGTATTTATGACACCAAATTTTGGGTGGTATTTTAGCTTTTCGCATTTCGTACTTATAAGAGACTTATTGTCGAGGGGATTTATTTATTAATATCTTCCACTTTATTTATTACATTGAATTAGTAACTTATTGGGTTGACTTACCTACCTGGTTGGGCGCATAGGTATCATCATGACTCATATTTTGGGATCGTGATAGAAAGCTTAAAATTATTGGTTTCTAAATTAAAAGAAAAATAAAAGCTATATTAATTATGTTAGAATATATGCAATGTAAGTTAGAGACTCGTCATACTTGGACCAAATCATTTTATTTATCATTCTTTATTAAAATTAATGATCCAAATATAATTATTATTTAAAAAACAAGATATAAGTAGATATATTCTTTTCACTTTGTCCTTAATAGCAATTATTTTTGAAAGTTTATAATGAATATTGACTAATTAATATAAAAAACCTAAGTGAAGAATGTTATATAAAATTAATGATCCAAAAATAATTATTATTTAAAGAAACAAGATATAAGTAGATATATTCTTTTCACCTTGTCCTTAATAGCAATTATTTTTGAAAGTTTATAATGAATATTGACTAATTATATAAAAAAACCTAAGTGAAGAATGTATATAACATACTTCAATATTGTGATTACTTGATTAATTTTTCTTTTTATTTATTGAAGAGAAACTATGTAGAGAAAATTTACTGAAGGGATAATACATGTGAAACAATAAAAAATAAAAAATAAAAAATAATATCGAATACAAATAAAAAATATCACAGAACTATCAAAAAATATGATGCAGTGGATAGAGCTACTCCTAATTGCAAATGTACACTATGAGTGCTTAAGCAATAAACACCCATTGCCACCTGTGACAACACTACTATTTATGTACAAAATTTAATAATATGTTGAAATATATTAACAAAGCCTCACTTTATGAAGCAATTTTCAAATTAAAAATAATTGAGCACCCATCATACGAAATTTCTGGATCCGTCATTTGACTATTCCTCTCTTAACTCGAGGTTTCAGTTCGAGCCCTGAGTATAACAAAAAATTTGACACGGAGAACTTCCCCAAAATAAATTCTACGCGATGTAAATCTAAAATAACCAGATTTTAATGCAGACACTAAATATCGAAAACGAAAAAAAAAAGCACCGACGTGAAATAGTGGAGTCCACAAATCTATAAAGGTTGGCCAACTATATCCAAGCTGGAATTTTTAAGTAGTTAATCACTGAATAATACATACATATATATATATATATATATATTTCAAACATTCAAAAGGATGGATTAAAATTTACATAACATACAAGTCAATTAGTAAGTAACTAGTTTTAATCACAAATTGATTGACGTGAGATTATATTATATGATTAACCTCGTCATACTTAAAACAATTTTAAGTATAATATGGATACAAATATTTTATCATTAATTTCATTAAATAAATTATTGCATTCCATTACGTTAAGATAGAAGTAATAATAATAATTGTGTGTAAATAGCTAGCTTGCATGTGGAAGAGGTCAAAGTCAACTCTTGGATTAGGTTATTGACTTTCAAGAAATTACTAGTCGTATAATACTTATAGTTAATTAAGTTGCAAAAATGTTGTTATTTGTTAGGTGCCTTTTATTGTTTAATAATTTCAAGCTTAATTCATCATATTTTAAAATTTAAAGTCATGATCTCAATTTTTACATTAATGAAAGTGAGTGAGGAGGAATTTGGCCATTGAAATTTGTCAATTTTTTTTGGAGTTGAACCTCGAAAAATAGAAATTTTGAATTTCAGAATTTTTAAAAGTTTAAAAATAATAAAAATGTGTTTTCACACCAAATTACTAACAAAAAGTGAATAACAACTTCAATTGGTATTCATGGCCAAATACAAATTTTCAGATGTCATTTTTACTTCAAAATAAAAAAAGTTATTTTTTCTAATTTTACTATGAAATATGGTCAAATGCTTACTTAATTATGTATTGTCTAATTTCTCTTTTTTATTTTTATCCACGCTAGCTAGGTTGTGTTTGAGTTTCTTTGCTAGTTTCATTAATGTGTTTAAAATACACTAAATTTTTTAATTTGTAGGACTATGTTGAATATATTATTATTATTATTAAAAATTTTACTAAATAAATATAAATAAATTGTTTTTGAACCCATTATAACAAATCATTTAGTGGTAGAATTTCAAATCAAAGCCACCACAGATTTTCAAGTCTTTTTGGTAAATCATTTTTGGGTGCAATTTTGAAAGAAGTTTCACCATGCGTTTGACCATAGATTTACAACAACAACATTACCACAATGCCTCAAAGGCTTCCGCCCGTTGCGGGGTAAGGGGGGGTCGGATGTACGCAGCCTGATCCCTATGTTTAAAAACATAGCGCGATTGTTTCCGGATGACCCATGATGAGCGTCGAAAGTTGCATTGACTAACTGCTACTTCACAATTGAAAGAAGCACAGACAGTTTAAAGAGTCGTTTTGCTTTATTCCATCATACCCCAAAGCCAAAAAATAGTGAATCTTTGGCTCCATCCAAGATTGACCATAGATTTAAAAAAAAAAAAATTTATACCCATTAATATATTATTATTTTATAATGAACATGTTCTGTTAACAAATAACCATATAACGTAACTGATCACGATAATCAGCATTTAATAAAAACAACAACATGAGTAAGAGCAATACAATAATCATGCACTCACACTGATTCATGATAAATTATAATCCATTAAAGACAGCGACTAGTTGTTCTTTATAATGAAGTTTTTCGTAGATAGTATTAATTGAGATTAATAGATGATGGGTGTTTTATGAAATATAAAAGTTTCGAATAGTTTTAAAATTTTTTAAATATTAGAACTTGGCCCAAATTGTAATTTTTTTCAAAATTTGAAAACTTGAAATGTTTGCTAAATATATTAATCAAGTAACAACAAGCTATATGAACAAATACTAAACTTTTTTTTTCTAAATATATTTATGATCAAATGACACTTTAATTTTAATATTTTTTTCGGGGTGGATAGTAAGCTTATGCATTGAAGTTCATGTTTTGCAAAATAGAATCTTGAAACTATATCAAATATTAAAATTAAAAGCTGGGGGAGAGAGCCTGAAAACTGGCTTAGAAAAGACAGGCCAGAGAATCACAAATTAAAACTAGAGTATCTATTGAGAGTTGTGTAATTTGTGTGAAATTTTTTTACTTAAAAAAAATTAAATAAATATTATAATTATGATTATGAATTTGAGAATGAAATATTTTATTTTTTAAAATAAAATTTACATATTCATACACTATATTAAAAAAATAATATTATCGGTTTATAGTTATGCGCACTTATATTTTCAACTTCACGATTTAAAGTTGACGTGCTATATATCTGTTAGCTAGAAGAGCACATTAATTTAACAGCTTGAGTATAGTTATGTAAGTATTAATAATATATCAATTAGTTATAAAAATTTTTTATATATTATTTTATAAGAAAAAATACAATTTAAAGTATTCAAAGTTGTATATTCAAATAAAATAAAATATTAAAATAATCTAATTTCAAATCATGTAATTTCGTATTGCATGATCAAATGAGCCTAAAGTTGATGTACTATATGCATCTAAAAAGCAAATGGAAAATGCATATGCTAGACGAGCACTTCAAGGATAAAAGTTATTCATTTTTTTCGAAATAATTTTTGTTGTATTCAAAAGTAATATTTGACAATGACAATTTCAAATCTAATATAAAATTGTAACTTGTTTTTAATTATTTATTTTTCACTTTTGAAGTTGTAATTAAATATCTTTAAATATGAACATTATCCCAAATATTCGTAACAATAATATAACTAATTATAATTATGTCTTCACCTCCAACTTTAAAAAGAAAAAGTTAAAATATATAGTTAAACTCATGATTCAAATGCAAACTCAAATCAATAATTCATCAATTCGTCATGAGATGATATAACCCCTACGAAGCATATCTAGTAAAAATGAATCATCAAATGGGGAGCTGGAATGGACTATATTTGTAAGGAAGTAAAATGGTGGCCCTTCATTAAAAGCAAGAACATGCCTATAATATCGTGTTTGATTGAATTTAATAATTTTAATTTATATTATAAAGTTATTGAATATATACAAAAATAGTACCGCAAAAAATTCAATAAATTTTAAAAAATAGAATTTAAAACTTATAAATTTTAAATACAAGACCTGTATTAGAGCCACTAGCTAGTGTTTAATGTTGGTAGTTCACAACAGAAAGGATGCCCTTATTATGAAAAGTAGTAAATTTCTGGTGGAAAAGAGCATTTTCAATAAAAGAGAAATTAATAACTGGGCAGTTCATAAACAAGTGTCTTGTCAACCAAAACCCCTTTTTCTTCACCTTGTACTTGTTTTGTTGTTATTTTTAATGGCGGAGCTAAAATTTCAGTCAAGGAATTAAAAATTTGATAAAGCAAATTCACGAATCAGTGGAAAGAGATTCGAAGTCTACTATATATAGATAAAAAAATAATTTTTTATCTAATATGAATCTCTCAGACATAAGATAGCTCGCTCCCCTGCTTATCTTATCCCGTAGACTTTCAAGTTAGGCTCGTCTTTACCTAGACACAAAAACAATAAAAATTAGCCACATTCACACGTACAATCTCTAACTCTGCATAAAATGTACATCAAATAAAGTCATAAACTAACCTAATATATAACCACCATCAAAACTTTTTAGTAGATGATTCTAGGTAAGACAAGATCAAGGTCAATGAATTGTCAATGTTTTAGGGGTTAAATTAGCAAGTATAATGGTGCATTTTTCTTATTATTTGCCATTGAGTAAAAACAGGGATGTTATATTTTTGGTTGAGTTTGTTTAATAAATGATAAAAAAGTGAAGAGAAAGCACATAAAAACAAGAATATGAAACTACACGCAAAAGCCCTTAAAAGGACAATGGCTGATATATTCACTCCACCTACCTGCCTACTTTATAATATATAGTATAGTTTTGTTAAATTACATATCTCTATTTATTAAAAGTGTCTTTCTACTTTTGTGGTAGTGGTAAGGTCTGCATACATTTTACCTTCCCCAGACCCCATTTGTGGGATTACACTGGGTATGTTGTTGTTGTTTATTTATTAAAAGTAGGATGATTGTTTTATCTTAAACATTGTGCACTTTTCTTTAAAGTAATGGGATTATTTTGAGATAAATTAAGGCAATATTTATTTTGATGAATGAAATATTTCTTCCTTAATATCATATTACTTCTCTATTTTTCTCAAAGCCTTAATAAGAAATCAATGAATACTAGTATTTCTGTCTATTTTTATTTGTTCACTATATTATTCGCTCGATTCAACAATAGTTATTCACTATACTAAAAATAGATGTCCAACAATTACACTTAGTTCATAATTTATCCTTATAATCAATTATAGTTATTTTCCTATTAAATTTTCCAAAATATATTTATAATATATTCAAAGAGTGATTTTGGTAAAATTTTCCTTATCATTTATTTATTCTTAATTTTTATGTCAAGTTAATAGTTGATAACTATTGTTGGACAGAGAAAGTATTCTGAGAAATTCAATAATATTTGTCCAGATTATAAAATCAACGATTTATCATTCTATGTCTATGCTGTTTTTTCTATTAAACGATATTTATTTTCAATATTTAAATCATTTATATTTAATAAGAATAATGAAAAAATTTCCTATTATTTATTACTTTTTAATGTCCATAGAAAATGGTCAAAAATATCCTTGAACTATTTGAAATGGAGAAGAATTATCCCTCCGTAACATTTTGGCTCAAAAATACCCCTCAATTAAATGTTTGTCTAAAAAATACCCCTTTTTTAACAAAAATTAAAAAAAGTTAAAAATACCCCGAAGGATCAGACATGGAGCAAAAATATCCCTAAGATTTTGGTTCAAAATACCCTGTCTTATAATTTTACCAAAAAAAAGAAAAGACATATGCATATTATGCAGACAAATAGGTCATGTGATTAATCCACGTGAAGCCCCATTTAGAGACCAAAGAAATTTTCTCCTTGGATATTAGGTTCGAGACTAGCCTTTTCATGTCAAAAGAAAATGTTATTTAACTTGCAAACACCTCAAAAACTCGATCTCTGAATGATAACATTGATTCATGCTCGATATAATCGTTGCCTCCTCCTTAATTAGTTTCTTGAGTTCAACAAGATCCTATTCTTCAAATTTTTCGAACCTACGAAGCTTATAGAAAAATATTGTGCTCGTGTTAGCAATATAACACAACTAATATAAGTTATCATTTTCAAGAGATGATTTAGTTGCAACTATAAATAATAATTTTTCTAATAATAAAAAACTGGACTACTCAAAGTTTGACAAAAATTGATTTGAAGATGAGTGGAAAGAGGGATATTTTAGATAATAACTTTAAAATTTTAATGAAGGGTATTTTTTTAATCGAAAAACTAACGAAGGATATTTTTGCTTTATTTCTAATATTTAAAGGGCATTTTTGGTCATTTTCTTTTTTTTTTATTAGGATGAGGGGTATCTTTGAGCTAGAAACTTAACGGAGGAATATTTTTGAGCTAAAGATATAACGAAGGAGTATTTTTGAATCAAAATATTATAACAGAATGATATTTCCACTCCATTTCAAATAATTTAAAAATATTTTTGATTCTTTTTCCATAATATCAATATCAAAATTATCATTGGACAACTGTTGTTCAGCAGTAATAATACACAAATAGGCTAACCACTTTGCCTATGAAAATAAATGAATAATAGTTTTGCTTCATTTCCGTTGGAAAAAGGGAAAAACAGAGTCACATGGGTCATGAAGGACCTTTTCCTATGCAATAATGAAAACTTTTTTCATGTCTCATTTTTATTCAATGGCAACTATATATATTATAAATAGATATAAATATACCCCCTCAGTTGTCGTAGCACAAAATTCTCTTTATGGGAACTTTATTACGTAAAGTAAATTAATAATCCAAGTAAAGTAATACTTGTTGTAAAAATATGTATTCTAAGCATTACTTGAAGTAGGATAGTATGTAGTAGATGTACTTTGCGTTTGAGTAAAGCTAATAACTCTACATTAGTTGATGGACGATGATACTCATAAAAGAGTTTTAAGTTATACGTATTATCATTGTGTTGTTAGTATAAATTTAACTCATTTTTTATCAATTATAATAGATAAGTTATTTGTGTAGGATTAAAGAATTTTGACCTATCATTGGCGTCAAGGTATTTTGATTGATTCCTTGTGATATAGAACGAAAAATATATGTTTGCAATAGCGATAGTATAAATTATTCCCTCTATTTACTTTTACTTATCACTATTTCACTCATCAAGGTCAAATTATATGAACTTTGACCAACATTTTAAGATGTATTTTTTCATCATATTAATATGAGAAAGATTGCAACTTATAACATTTTTTGTATAATTTTCAACCATCTAAATTTAGATTTCAAATATTAAATTTAGATACTTCAATTTAATTTTGGAGTTTAATTAAATTGATCTCGAAAGAAAAATAGTGATAAATAAAAATGAACAGAGGGAATACAAAATTATAAACAACTTAATAAATAGAACAAATCATACATGACACTTTTATTTTTGAAAGTGATATGCAAAAGAAGAACATTACTTTTTGGTGTATAAAATATGAGGCTAGACCCTTCAACTTATATATATAGTAGATAATAAAAGGACGAAACGAATGTACAATTCAAAATTTATTTTTTGTCATTTCTCATTCAAAAAACAATTAATATAAATCTCTATTTTAAAGAAGATTGATTTTCTTAAAATATATATATGTTTGATTGACCTAAAAAAAAGTTGTTTAACAGTATATAACTTAAATTCGTTGTCCATCTTTAATTGTCTCTTGTTGATTTGGCACAGAAATTAAGAAATAATAAATGATAGGGATAATTTGATACAAAAATAATAATAATTAATGATAAGGACAAATTAGAAATTAAGATAAAATTATCTCTTGATTTCGTATCGTTGGACATCCAAGTAAAGATGAATAATTAAAGCAGTGACTTAAAAACTAAAAAGAGTCGTGAAGGAATCTCCTTTTTCCTTTGAAAAAAAAATAAAACTAAATCCTTTGTCTTCAATTTTCGTCGTGAATGATAACTCCAACTAAACATACCAATAATAATCATGCACCAAAAAAGTTCACACGATAATAATTAAAACTTTGGTTAACAAACATCAAAATAAACAACGTTGCAGTTGTTGTAGCTGCTATTCCTCATCGTCACACTCTCAATATTAGAAACGAATTCAAAAGATAAAGTTATTAAAATTCAAAATGAATACGGCTTTATAGAACTGGTCTTAAATCCGACTTGGACAGTTGGACTAAAAGCCCAAGTGGGGTAGTACTACATTGATGGCAAAATTAAAAGAAACGTCTTTGCTGTTAAATCAGTAAGCTACTACTCTATTAGCCTCCATGAGAACAGTGCCTAAACTGGTAAAGTACTAGTTAAAATATTGCCAAACTACACTTCTCAAAAAAACCTCGTCTCTTTCTTAACCCATGTGAAGCATTTTCGTTTTTCAACTATCTTCTCCACCATTTCCCAATTTCATATGATTCAGTATTCACATTAAAATTTAACTAATCTGTAGAAGGTCCATTCGAGGGAAAGCTTTCTATTGAGAGGAGCAGTCCTATGTACTGTACCAAGATAAGTGACTACCCACCTCCTATCTACTATCCATCCATCTGGAAATCTTGGAATAAGAGAGGAACAATCCTATTCATATAATTGTATTTTGCCAAAATCAAAGTCCATACTCTCTCTCTATTTATATATGTTGCTCCTATTATGAGCGACTACCCACCCTTATGTACTCTCTTTGATTGAGAAATTAAGAAAGGAATAGCTCCATCTATGGTACCGCGTTTTGATAAACCCAAAGTCCATATTCTCTCTCTATTTATATATGTTGCTCCTATTATGAGTGACTACCCACCCCCTATCTACTACTCTACCCACTTCGTCTCTCTATAAAAAGCCCTAAAGCTCCTCCTTTTCAACGCTTTTTACACCAGATCTCTTGGACTGACGCCATGGAGATGCGTGCTTGCTGAGGAGGCCATTTTTATCATCTACACTTTTCTGGGTCCTTCTTTCTCTCTCTATAAGCAAATGCATTTGCAGTCGTATATATTTTGCATCGACTAACACAAAAGCACACGCGCAGCAAGTGTTTTGGGTGATTCGATTCGTTTTTTTTTTTTTTGATTTCGATTTTGATGTGTGTGGTTTTTGGCTTTGCGATAACAGAAAGAGAGAAGCGATTCATCAATGGAGAATGGTAGTAACGGCGTCGTTACGTCGTTGTTCACGGACGATGAGTTGCGTGAGATAAGTGGGGTCAAGAGATGCGATGATTACGTGGAGGTGATGTGTGGGTGCACAAGCCATCGTTATGGTGATGCTGTTGCTAGACTTAGGGTTTTCTCATCGGGTGAACTTGAAATCACCTGTGAATGTACCCCTGGATGCACAGAAGGTTCTTATTTTTTTCATCTTTAAATCAAATGGGGTTTGCGTCAAATGCATGTTGTTACTGGGTTTTAATCTATCGTCGTCTCTGTGTTCTCAGACATTTTGATTTATTTTTGACATTTTATGTGTATCTATATTTGCCTGAGAGAGCACCATTTCTGCTTGTGGTAGCGTGTGTTTTGGTGTTGTGCCTTGAAGGTTTTGCTCTTTCTTTGAAATATTTCTTGTGTGTCTGATAACCATGTTAAGGTTTGTGTACACGCTATACTCTCTGGACTATGTGGGATTACATTGAGTACGTTATTGATAAACATGTCAATAGAGCTAGAAATACATTGCCTGTTCGCTATGTGATAATGGTTCTTTGGATGCAGATTAAGGTGTTAAAGGGTTTGATCTTTGATGCAGAGCTAGAGTTCTGTTTGTTTTGTCTTCAAAGCATTGTTCTTTCTGGTTGATGATACTAAGTATCTACTTATGGCTAAACAACTCATTGGTTCTACCATCTCTAAAACTTGACCATGGCAACTTTCTGAAAACTATCAACTCTTAATTTATTAATGTTTATCGCGGGGTTTGTGCAGGGACTAGTGTGTGATATCAAAAGAAATCTTATAGTATCACTTAGCAGATTCTCTCGACAGCATTTGGTTGTCAGAGGATATCTCTCTTTATAATCATTCTCTATGTATCTTCTCAGTTTTCTCCTTTCTTTATTACAATCATAAGCCACAAACAATCCATTATGTACTTGATAAATATAACACTCTACTGGAGAAATTATCTGATAAAGTACATTAAGTCCTACCACTCGTTCTTGTGCTACTTAACAAGAGTCTCTTTTTCTCTGTCTGGAATTGAACGTGTTATGTAGAATTTTATGCATATGTTGTCCTCTCTTTTACATTATTTCATTGTCTTGTTGTGCACTGATCTTCTATTAAGAGTTTGGTGTTTTGTGAACAGACAAGCTTACTCCAGCTGCATTTGAGAAGCATTCTGGGAGAGAAACTGCAAGGAAATGGAAAAATAATATATGGATCATTGTTAATGGTGAGAAAGTTCCTGTGGTAAAGACCCCATTGCTAAAATATTATAACAAATCGTCAAAGCATGCTAATGGATCAAATAGATCTCAAAATGGAAAAGCTTGTCACCGAGATGAGTTCCTAAGATGCACAGAGTGCAAGAAAGATCGCAGGTTCCGTCTCCGTAATAAGGAAGAGTGCAGAAATTACCATGATGCTTTGGCGAATGTACATTGGAAGTGCTCTTGTATTCCATATGACAAGTATGTTCCTCTTCTTCAAGTTTGTTATTTTGTTCTTCATTTTCTTGGATTCACCACCCTCTTAAATATACATGCTGTGGTTGATTTTTTCGTAAAAAAAATTTCTTTCATTGATCAAAGTTGCAAAATTTATATCTTGTCCAAGGAATGGGGCACTGTCAATGGTTTCAGTAGTCATGGAATGGAAAAATAGTTGCATCTTGTTAGTTTGTCTTGGAAGTCATTAGTTATTTCATGAGTGCTCTTACCTTTGTAAAATCTGTATATGATTTGCTTTCCCACTTCAATCATTTGATTTCTTTCAAACCAGAATGAAAAACCAAACAATATGTGTTTTATAGGTGGATCTATATCCGTTTTAGTTCTGCTACTCCTCCTACTCCCGCCCCAAATAAAATTAAAAAAAAACTTAATATGATAATGGTGAAATCCTGGCAAAAGGAGGAAAGTCATGAAAGATGAAAGATCAAATAAACATTAGATAACCTTTCATATCAAACAAAAGCACAAGCAGGCAACTTGCATGTGGGAGAAGGATTTAAAGAAATATTTGATCTTTATCCTAGTGAACCGTCATTAGCACAGTACTTTATGATCTGACTGAATCTGAACTAAGATTAAGCATTCATGTATGACTGATAGCGTACAAGTACCATGAAGGTAAAAGGTGAAAGAACCTTATTTTACAAAGTACAGTTCAGAATTTGAGAGGAAAGCTCTTTGATCAGTTTATTTACCTATATATGATGCTCTATTTTCTTTTTGTCCATGTATGCTCTAGGGATGGGAAGATATTTTAGGATATGTGGTTCCATATTAGTTTTGTAGCAGATAAAGTTATATCTTACAACCCTTAAGCACAAAGAGAAGAAGGAAAAAATGTTTTTTCTGTGGTGGGAAGGGAGCTGATGCCCTTTGCTCCCACATCCAAGTTAAATGGCACTGTGGATTTGATGATGTGTGAAGAGTGAACAGATAAAGGTTGACTGGAAGTAGAGCTTAATTACAGCTATTACTACACTGAAATAGCTGTCAATTTCATTTCCAGAAGTAGTATTTCTCAAAAAATTCTGTCTTCTGATCTTATGCCCATGGGATCTCTGCTTATGACCAGAACTTGCTTCTCGAGTTGGGAACCTTTATTTTGCTATAGATTTCGGAAGTCGACCACTTGTTCTTGAGAGAAATCATTGTTTATTGTGAGAATTGGAATTTGAAATGCCATCCCGGAATTGAGTCGGAATATTAGCCAATATGAAATCTGGTCTATAGGCCCTTGTAATTACTACTCCCCTGCACATACCATCTACTTTCTTGGTTTGTACTAGTGAGCCCTCTTTCAGTCTGTTGGATCTGCATTGTTGTTCAAGTGATGTACGACAGCTTGTTGATGCATGTCCCACCATATTAGTTGGTAGAATGCCAAGTGATGTAAAGGAGTTTTCTGATGCATGTCCATCTTATTAGGCGGTAAAAAGCTTTCTTTGTCACCTGATATGCCGTGTGACGCTCTATCCTTTTGCAGTTGTTGAACCATTTCCATAGTCAGCCAAAATTTGGTAATTTATTCGTTATAGAGTGCCAGCTTTCCATGGGAGTGATGATCTCTTCTAAAAACTGACCTCCAAGATATTATACTTCTCGGAAATGTCTTCGTTTTTTTCGTGATTTTATTTACGGACTTACTAGATTGCTGGCTTGTATGTATCAGATTTTCATGTGATGATGAAGAAGAACGAGCAAGCCGTAGGGTGTACAGGGGATGTTCTCGTTCTCCTACATGTAAAGGTTGCACCACCTGTGTTTGTTTTGGTTGCCAAATATGCCGATTTTCAGACTGCAGTTGCCAGACGTGCAGTGACTTCACAAGGAATGCAAAAGCCTGAATTATTCTATATTTTATTTGCAATTTGAATGGGGTATGTTTTCCCCATCATTAATTAATGTGAACCCTTGCTGCTCATGTTTTAGCTGACATGTCTAAGATCCAATTTACTCAAATTTACCTCATCACATTCACATTCAAAGGCTGCTTCTATCGATAGTATATTTATGCATCTGCATGCATGCTCGGACGCTCAACTGTTTTACCTTGAGATTTATTTGGACGTACAATATAAATATATGACTAAAAATTCCATAAAAAATGGTATTTCTGAACCTATAACTTTATAAATGCAATGGATTTAATCCTTAAAGGTCATTAAGTTTAAATTTTGGGTCCACTAGTAGATGTAGATGTTACATATCTGATCTTTACAGCTTAGTTGGCAAAGAATAAACCTCTCATCTCTGCTGGAAAGTATTGTCCATTTTTACTTGTCCTTTATTGACTTTACACAAAAATTAAAAAATAGTAAATAAAAGTGTAATTTTATCCAATTGCCTATACTCCCTGTGTCCACCTTTAACTAGCCCTATTGACTTGACAAAGAGATTAAGAAATAATAATATAATAAATATGATGTCTTGAAAAATTTATAGGGAAATGACTATATTTAATGATAAGGGTAAATTGGAAACTAAGTGTAAAATTGTCTCTTGATTTCATAAAGTGAATAAATATTGTCGGACATTCCAAAATAGTATTTGAGTCAAGTAAAGTTGGACGAGGGAAGTAATAAATATATTGTCTTGAAAAATGTAATGAAGAAATGACTATACAACAACAACAACATACCCTAGTGCCTCAAAAGGCTCTCGCTCATTGCGGGGTGAGGGGGGTCGGATGTACGCAGCCTAACCCCTATGTTTAAAAAC
>JAPFFP010000099.1:10263614-10277846 GCA_026153255.1 Solanum medicagineum
TGAGAAGGAAACCCTGTAACTGGAATAAAGGGATTCTTTTTCATTTCACTTAACACAAATCAACTCTTTTTTGAACTTCAGGTCAGCGCCATAAAATTTCTGAAAAAAAGTACATCTGCTAGTTCCTACTCTTAAGACAAATAACTATGAAATCTGAGCAAGGCACTTTTTTCATGTCAAGAACATATTAGTGCAGAACTGCTTATAATACAATAGAAGCAAATGATTGTTTTGGCGGTTTGACTGTTGGAATTAAACTACTTAACCATATAAGAAAAGGTGTGAAATCCAGAATTAACTAATCCACCCAAAGATGCAATTTTCAGCAATGGACTAAAATGAACTGGAATAGAATGGATGGATATCAAGGATTCACATAGCTGGTGGTTCAGTTTCAACTAATTTTTGGAGCTACACGTAATTTCTTGATGGATTGATAGATAGTTCTTCGGCTAAGTGCTTCTTAGAGATATAAACCACTCTACTCTTAGGTGTTAGTCTTAATATCATCACTATAACAAATTTATTAGCAAATTACATATGAAACCAACAGATTAATATCAACAGACAGTGATTGATCAGGATGTCCTTCGAAAGATGAGCAGACAGATGGAAAATAGAGACAACACAATCTTTTTCTTCTTCAAAACTATGCTCTTCCATTCTCCATCTAGAATACATTTGCAAAGTCTTCCAAAAGCAACATGATGCCCGTGAAAATAGAAGGCGGAATATAAAACAGAAAAATCAAACATCACTCAACTTTATCTTTTAGCCTTTAGGTATGACCAATAGCTGGGACTTTGGATGAATAATCAGGGAGATAGATGAACTCCACTTCGCACAAAGTTCCACATTACATCTTTAGACTACTCACACCGAATACACAAAAAATATCAAGCTATCAATTGAATGCTAAAAGAGTTGCAACATTTAGATATATGCATATGCAAGTGACTCTAGTTCAATCTACAACAATGATCAAAGATTTGTGTTTGAGAGTCGAGTATATGTCGGCCAGCCATTCTTTTAAATGTTGTTCATGATTTACAGGCATCTATTAGAATATCATCTCGTGTAGAAGCCCTAACAAGGGTGTCTTTCTTGATATTTAGTTGAAATTTAGACATTTTTCCATTGCATTCCATAAGGTGCAGAAGCATCAAGCACTTAGAATGAGTATATATAATGACCTACCAAATTGTTTTGCACTTAACCAATCTCCTCAAGATAACTGTAATATCAGTAGTATCAGCATTCAGTGGCAGTAATAAAATGAGCATAAATTACAATTCTTCTGTAATGGGCCAAAATTTGATTAAGCAATAACAAAGGGGTTATTAAAATTAAAAATTAGTTAAGTTAACTTAGCTTAAGTGGTACAAAGACCATGGACATCAGATATTTCACTTTCATCAGAGGCTCAAACATAGCAATGATTAGTATCTCAAATGCATAAGCATTTACATGTAAAGTGATAGCAATTATTACCTGAGCCTCATTCTTAGACCTGATAGGTCCCTTAACACCAGTATCCTCTTCGTCATCATCCCAATTAACCATCTCATCGGGATCAGATGCTAGAATCTCGCCTTCTTCCATATCCACCTCCTCTTCTTCTGCTTCATCATTTGAACTACTCTCGTCTTCATCGCTGTCACTACTAGAGGCCGAGGAAGAGGATGGACTTTCACTTTCACTTTCACTTTCGTTTTCAGACTCCGTGTCACTATTATTCACTGTATTTCCATTTCCATTAACACCTGTATCATGAACAATTCTTTCCTCATTACTGATAACAACTTTATTATCACTCTCCTCATTCTTGCTGATAGCCGCCGCGGCCACACTGCCACTGCAATTGCCAACATCAGCTTGATCAACCACTCTTTCGTTCTCGGTCCCACTTATACTAACTCTCCCCATCTTCTCCTCGACTACACAATCCAAATACTCAACTTTCAACCCATTTTCAGAAACCCCAATTTGACTCTGTTCTCGATTCAAACAACTCAAAGGGTCCCCAGTTAGAACCTCACATTTCTCAGAAACTCCAATTTGACTCTGTTCCCGATTCAAACAACTCAAAGGGTCCCCAACTTGAACCTCACATTCCTCAGAAACCATAATTTGACTCTGTTCCTGATTCAAACAACTCAAAGGGTCCTCCATTTGAAGTTCACATCTATCAGAAACACCATCATTACTCCTGA
Organism: Solanum medicagineum; assembly: GCA_026153255.1. Taxonomy (NCBI): domain Eukaryota; kingdom Viridiplantae; phylum Streptophyta; class Magnoliopsida; order Solanales; family Solanaceae; genus Solanum; species Solanum medicagineum. The sequence continues at coordinate 10,265,828 of JAPFFP010000099.1, forward strand.
ACTCAACAGAACCAAGCTCAGAGGGTTCTTGATTACTATCAGCCATAGGACTATCCGAGATCAAATCACCAAGGGAATCAAAATCAAGAAGAGAATCAGCAAAAGACAAAGAAAATTCGTCAAAATCAGTGACAGATTGTAGGCCTAAAGGGTCTGAAAAAGGTTGGTTTTTTTTATCATCTTCAACCTCATCACCGATAGAACTGGAGAGAAAATCCACCATGTTCAATTGACAAAAGTTGGGTTTTCAAATACTTTCTCATAGTGACTTTAAAACAGAAAAATACCTGACTTTATAACAAAGAGTTTTGGTAAGCGATTTTTTGGGGCGCTTTCGTTCAGCAATCAAGCTTCTTAAACCCTACTAGGGTTTAACAGAAGAAATTGGAAGAGCAAAAATACCCCCATTAACTTCGGAAATAGAACAAAATGGTCCTCATTTTTTATTTTTGGTCTTAAAATGCTCTTGAATTTTATTAAAAATATGACAAAATTATTTGATGTTTTGTTATGTTGGAACTTGGAAGTAGGGTGTTCCATAAAAAATTGAACCAAACTGATAAAATAAATTAATTTATATTATTAAAAGGATAATTATGTATTATATCAGCTTATAAATTTTACTAACAATCTATTTACCGAGAAAATGGCTAGATGTAGCTGTTCACATCTTCTTCTTCATCCTCCTCCTCCTTCGTCGTCTTCTTTGTTGCTTTTACCTTTTCTATAAAAAATCAATGTATCGTAAATATGAATCATTTTGAGCAAATATCAAAAGATTCTAAACATCGAGAGATTTAATATCTAAAATTTAAAATTGTGTGTTAAGAGATTTTGAGTTAATTGGGGTCGAATATTCAATGTATATAGTTCATGTATAATTGAATTATATTCAACCTTTTTATTGTATTATAATATATTATCAGTGTATAACTCATATATAAATATACAATATTCACCTTTTTGAATATATCATAATATATAGTCAATGTATACTTTGCTACTTAAAATGAGGAAAATAATTTTCCAACGAAAAATAATGTTTTAAACTGTTCCCCTGAAATGGACTATTTGTGCACCTTGTTGGCCATTGTAATCTTTGAAGTAGGCCTATTATATAAGCACAAGAAAAAGCCGATTAGCCCAATCCAATAAGTATACCTGGTTTTCGGGAATTTTGCAGTTTAATTGTTCAAAAATGGAAAGATTACGAGGATAAATAAATATATACTAGTTAATTAGTTATGGTTCGCAACAAACGACAAACATCTAGCTGTAATTATAGTTTGATTTTTGTATAATTAGCGTGATTTATACAAACGATGTGCGTGAATTAAATTGTATAGCGAAATATACAAACACTGCGAATTGTATAGCGTATTATACAAACGTTGTGCACAAATTTTATAGAAAAATATACAAATGCTATAGAAAAATTGCGAATTGTATAATGATTTATACAAACGTATACAAATTCTGCGCGAAATATACAAATGTTGTTATAACTATAGTTACAAAATGTAATTACCCAAATTATATCTATGAGCATAATTAAGGTATTAATATGTGAAAATTCCTATGATGTTATGGTTGTCGAAAATCGTAAAGATAATTATCAATGGCTGAGGACAATTATGTTGTTCATTAAGATCCATTCTTACCTTTATACTCTAATCTTTAGTTGATAAGTCTCAAACCATTTATTTATCAAATAGAAGTCCATGTTTATTTCCTTGAATAATGAATATGATTCGAAAGTTCTGAATATTTTATATTTGGATGAATATGTATGAACGGTTTTATATTGCTAAAATTTGATTTTAATTATTTTTCTCAATTTTTATATTTTTTGACATATACAAAGATTGACTATTTTTTGGCTTTGGAGTATGATGGAATAAAGCAAAATGGCTCTTTAAATTGTCTGCGCTTCTTTCATTTGTAAAGTAACAGTTAGTCAATGCAACCTTCGACGCTCCTCATGGGTCATCTAAAAACAGTCGCTTTATGTTTTTAAACATAGGGGTTAGGCTGCGGACATCCAACCCCCCTCACCCCGCAATGAGCGGGAGCCTTTTGAGGCACTGGGATATGTTGTTGTTGTTGTTGTTGACATATACAATACCTTCCTCTGATTAACTTGACATAAAATTTAATAAATTTGTCAAACTAGAAGATTGATTTCATCATTATATATGTGAATATTCTCAACGAATAAAAGGTAAATAACATAATGACTATAGGATTGAGAAGATAGAATTTCTTTTTAAGATATTTTAGTTGTAACTAAAACTAGTGACCTTATTAGATGTTGCCCAACAACGACATGTTGATGTGCATTTTTGCCATTTTATTCACTTTTTTCAGTAGAAAAATCAAGATTGTATTAATTAATTTGAAAAGGACTTGTGTGATCAATTATAATGCACTATACTTATCTTAAATAGTTGAATAAATAATCCCCATTTTAATTATTTTTATTATTAGAAGGATGACATGTATTTAGACTCCACGTGAGATAGTGATCTTAACTCTTAAGTAATGAAGTTCTTAAAATACAAGATCATCAACACCATGAAAGTTGGTTTCGCATTTTTTATCAAAAAATTATATAACATACATAGGTTAAATGGTAATTATTATGAATATATATTTAATTTTCTACACCTTAATATATGATTGAGAAGAAAATATATGATTGTACCTTTATAATCTTTATAAATTTTTAGTTGTTGTTCACTCTAGTCATTACATATCTCTATGAAGTTCTGCGTATATTTTACCTTCCCTATACCTCATTTATGGAATTTCACTAAGTATGTTATTATTGTCGTTTGCTAAATTTCTGATTTCGACACTGATCAACACTATAATTCAGCAAGAGTCGTTGCTTGTTTGAATTGTCTAGTGTTGTTTTTGAACAATGATATTGGTCTGAAAAGTCAAGTAATTAGAAAAGAGTGTGGCAATAATATAGGATCAATCATATATCAACATTTTCTTTTAGTTGGGGGTTGGGTTTGATCAATTTCCACGAGATCACCGACGAAGACGAATTGGGAATTAGAGCAAAAGCCTTGTTCTCAGCTTTGGTAAAGGAAAAACTATATGAGTGTATTGAATTATAATAATATACAGTAATAATACATATATTTATATCCGTCTCATGATGTGAGATAATTTTCCGACCAATAAAAATAATCCAAGTAATAAACTATACAAATAATACATTTAATTAATTATAATTAGTTCCAATAAGGTTGATCACTTGTGAATTTGGAAATTATTTTTTTAAAAAAAAAAGTTAGAGGAAGTTTTTCTTTTTCTTTTTTTTTTTCCTCACAAGTTTTTGGATCAAAAAGTGCCTTGAAGTTGAGGCAATTTAATCTTGAATCATATGGTTCATCATAACTTGGATTGAACATATATAACTATCAAAATATTCATCCTAGCTTCCCTTTTTATTTAAATATTTTAGTTCGATTACAGAAAATAATCTCTTATTCACTTGCAAATTAAATTAAAAAAAAAAATTGATTTATTGTAAAAAAAAAAAAAACTAAAAAAAACAAGTTTGTTAAATGAAAAACGAGGAAAGCTAGATTATGGCAACCCATTACTACATAATAACCCACAGGATAACCCCTCTACCCAAAAAAATATAACTAAAAATAGGAAAAAATGCTACTACTAAATTTAAATCTTGCTCCAATTTATTATCGTGGATAACTACTATTTCATTTGAAATACTAATCAAATAATTTTATTTTTATTTTTATATTTCAGAAACAAGATAGTTCCAAATTAAATGAAGGACCTAGTCTCAATAGATCGGAAAAGGTTACTCAATTTATTTTATAGTCTCTCGAATCGTTTAAGTAGGTCTGTATCTTTACACGATAATTTCCTTCTCTTTTATCCATTCTCTGTTTTCAAAGCATATATAGGAGAAAATGTAGGCAACACGAGATGCTACGAGCTTTCTGTCCCCTACATCTATCTAGAAGATCGATAGTAACGATCATTTTTCTATATTCAAATTTCTATGGATGGAGTTGATAAATTGTCATTCACATATTCATGTTGTAGATACAAAGATTTCATTAAGTTGAGAAGGACTTTAGTGATCAATTATAATGACATGATCGATACAGAAAAAAGGACTTACTTCTCAATTACGAAATATTAATTGAATCGAATACATCACCCACTGTATTACCTTTCTGTTTCATATTTTTTCTTTACATTCATTTTAATAAATCATAAAAAAGGAATAATTTTACTAATTTACTTTTTTATAATTTCAAAAAAAAAGAATTTATTATAAAAATAAAAAGAGAAAATTAATAATTATATTTAAATTTTAAAAATTCACAAATAATTATAATAATATGATTATAACTACATGAAATGGACAGTGTAATTAATTTAGTATTGCCCACTTTCCATGAGGTGTAATTTGTGCCCCACGTGAAAGTGATACAGAATAATGGACTTCTTGATATAAAAGGTTTTCAACATTAATATATATAGCAATAGGCTATATATATCCCTCGATGGAAATTATATTAATGTTGTCAAGTGTCATCTATCTTTCAATTCAATATGGTCCAAAAAATAAAGACAATTAGAAAGGGGTTTGGTCTCAGACGCAATTATTGACGCAGGGTGATTTTTTTTCTCGTCACGTTTTGTTACTAGTCTGCAACAGTATTTACATATTCACATATTCATGTAAGAGTAACTTATAATAAATTATATATTGTATTTAACGGTGAAATCAAAAATTTTATTAAAGGATATTTGAAATCTAATTTATATGTGTGCGTAAAATATATTTTCCAATCTATGTACTTTATATAATTTCTTAATAGATATATTTTTATTAAAATAATACTTATTTTTGGACGGACACTTCAGCGGTGACTGTGATTTGAATTATTTAATCCCACAGACTGAGGAAATATTTATAATTTAATCCCACATACTGAGGGGAATATTTATAAATGTTCCTATTTTTTTATACTTATTAGATTCAGTGCATGTGCGTTGCACGTGTATTCCTAATCTTGAGATTTGTATGGTCGTTTAACTATAGTTGTACTATATTTTATCAAAATATTGAATATGCAAAGGTATAATTTTAGCTTTGTTTCTTGCTAATGTGATTAGTTGTAGCGTATAATGTTGGCTCATCTAATATAGATTTGTAAATAATACTCCATTGCACTAAACTAAGTGACTGACTTAGATCCAGAATCGAAGCTTGTCCGATTCAAAGTTTCTTATTCGTTTGTGTGTGCATTTATCGGTAAAGGTTTAGCAATCTGTAAGTAACTAATTGAGAATTAAGTGTGTCTTTGTTGTGTCCTATCCAATTATGAGATCTTGTATAGAAGCTACTGTTATGAAGGTGAAAATCATCAACTCAAATGTTATACATGTGATAGGATAATATGTATTTGCTTTCATTCTTAGTATGGTATACACAGTTTTTGTATGAATTTCAATTCTATGTTGCTATCTCTTTTTTAGATATTGGATTTTCAGTTCGAAGAAGTTCGTGTGCGTCCAATCTATGGGTACAAAGGCAGTGTAATCATTATTCAAAAATAGAAAAATAAAATTAATAATGGTTGTTTAAGCAACCCAATTAAGTGGGATAAATCACAATGTCATTTAATTTTAAAGTTTGATAAATTATTTACCTGGACATTTGTTCTCCAGGATTAGATATCCATTTTTTTAAACGTTTTATCCATCAGTAGTGATAAACTATGGAATGTTAAACATTAATGTTTTGAAAAAGGATCAAGCCAACAGACATATAAAAATTGGTGCGTAGGACAGAAAGAAGCAAATCTAATTAACATACAGTTGGCACTATCCCAGGATTGTTTTTAATAGTAAATCAAGAAAGAAGAAAGAATTATGATATTAATCTAATTAACATATACATTATGTTCTTTCTAATGTCAAGTGATGTGAAGAATTATAAACTATGCTCTTTTAAAATCCTACTTACTTCACATACAGATAAACTTAAAGTTGCTAAACATTAATCGAGTTATTTTCTGAAGTTAAACAATGTAGAGAATGAGAGCCATCGTTTGTGTTACCAAGACTACATTCTATCCTAATGCAATTTTTTTTTGAGGCAACTTTTTTTAGTTTTAATTTTTAATTAGTAGGGAAAGTAGATTTTTAAAGAGTATTATGGTAATTTAACTTCAAACTTTAGAGTTCGTACTGTTAAGGAAGTATAGAAATATAGATATAGATACTTTGTCTGGTCCAATTCCGATGAAGTCATTAAAGAAAAACGGTGTATCTTCTTTTTACATACAATCATTTTTGTTTTTGTTATATATATATATATATATTCTATAACAAAGTCAAAAAATATATATAAAATACATTATTATTATATATATATATATATATATATATATATATATAACAAAGTCAAAAAACTCTTGTATATTATAATAATAATAAAATAATTGCAGAAATATGGCAACCCATCACTCCATTTCAGCAAACAGTCAATGAAGGCAAAGGCATTAGGCATAAAACTTAATCAAAATGACAACAATTGATTAGTTAGAATTATATTTTTAAACATATATATGTTGTACGTAATTATCGTTAAGGAAATTACATACATCTAGCTATAATTTGATGTACATCCTTTCATTTGTTGTCGGAAATTAACGACATCCAATGAAGATATACAACAAAAATAGGATAAGAAAGATTATACCACCGAAAAATTAAAAAAAGGACATGAAAGATGATAAAAAAAAAGTTGCTAGAAAAGAGTCGACTCAGAAGGAATGAGTAAAACTACGTTGATTGAAAGTAATTTCTAAATTAAAAAAGATTAGATAAAGTTCTATCGATTTAAATCAAAGTTTTCCTTGGACTTCACCTTTTCAACATTATGTACTTTCTAACTTTCAAAAGTAGAACATGTCTCAGAAGTGCGTTCGATGGAATCAATATCCATGAATCTAGAAAAGAGGGTTGAGGGTTGGAATAAATGTATACAAAAATTCTTGGAATTACTTCTTAATTGGTGCTGAGCTAACTATACGCAAAGTCAAATCTCTTTAGTCAATAAAATCCAACAAGTTTATTACGCTCTCGGAGGACAGATTCATAATAGGCATATAGAAATTATCATATTGTTATCCAAATATCCAAACGTGTGATTTGATCTATTGATTCATTTAGGGGTGTATAGAACCAAACCGTAAACCGCACCAAACCGATAAATTGAACCAATCCAAAAAAAACCACTTAGTGGTAATTGATTAATAATGGAACAAAGATCTCCATTCATTTTATTACAACAAATGAAGGGGCAAAGTTGTCTTGTTCAGTAATTAATTGGTGCCTTAAAGAAAATAATGTGTATAGCTACATGAATAATATCGTATTTACGTCCCCACAAGAAAAAATGATACCTTAATCATGAAGCTAGCTTTGTATTAATTTGAAACGCCCCACAACAAGAATATTAAATAAAATTGGCTAGCAATAATTCCCAATCACCTGATTTTGCTATATTATAAAAAATCATAAAAATGATGCATTAGTAGTTAATGAGATAAATGAACTGTTTATGAATTTTACTTTAAAGCTAATTTTTGGAGTATGAATTAGATTCAAGATCTAATTTTAACAGCAACAATGAAATAGATGAACTGTTTATAAATTTTACTTTAAAGTTAGTTTTTTTTAGTATGAATTAGATTCAAGACTTAATTTTAACAGCAACAATGAAATAGATGAACATTATGATTGTCAAAAGAAATTACCAACATGGGGATGATCAAAAATAAAAATAGTAGGTAATTCCTTCCCATTTTTTAAGCCTCCTATTTGTCCAAATCTTAGTTAATAAAATTATTCGACCTTTATGCTAATCAAAAAGTAATAAACACGTTACAAATTCAAATTAGTTTAAAAGCATAAAAGCAAAAATCATCATGAAACATCACAATTATAGAAAATGAGTTACCAATACCGAAGGAAAAAAGAAAGAAAGAGATGTACTTCCTCAGTTTCATTTTACTTGTTCATTTTAGCAAATCAATTTTTTTCTTTTCATACTATTCTTACTTTTGAAAAGTAATAGCAGATCAATTTAAAATTCTGAAGTGTCATTAATAAAATATACCTCTAATTAAAATTTTCTTAAAAATATATCAGGTCAAAAACAGTCGAGTAATATGAAACAAATGCAGTATATACTACAACAACAATAATAAGAACAATAACATACCCAATGTAATCCCACAACTATAGTCTGGAGAGGGTAAAATATACACGGACCTTATCACTACCTCATAGAATTAAAAAAGTTATTTCCAAAAGACTCTTATCTCAAAAATATCAAGTCATAAAAGTAGAGTATATACCGAAAGACTATTTATTAGGACCAACAAAATACAACTATATTTTCTTTAATTGTAAGGCACTTGGGCATGTGATCTACCTACCTAACTAATTAAACTAACATCTACCATATTCTATCTACTATTCTGACTCTATCCTTTCTTCTATATTAGTAATAACAAATAAATATAAATATTACTACTATTTTAGTTGCACAGTATTATCAATTTACAGCCTTTTTTTTTAAAGATTTAAAAAAGAAAAAAATTTGTTATTTTGGTTGTTGGATATTGAGGACATGACCTTAGATAAAAAAAAGTAGAGGTCACGAATTAGAGTAGCAGGCTAATGGTAGGGTTAGACTCCTGTTATATCATGGGTTAGTTTACCTTATTTCCATACTGTCTTTAATAATTGCTCTTTTCTGTTCCCTTCCCTTCTTTTTGGCATATCTAGTTCGTTCTTACTTACGGGTTTTGTGACAAGGGCCCCCTGGAAACAGCCTCTCTACTTTTGTGGTAGTGGTAAGATCTGCGTACATTTTACCCTCCCCAGACCCCACTTGTGGGATTACATTGGGTATGTTGTTGTGGTTGTTGGATATTGAATTGTTGGTTTAATTCATATACTTATTTTGGATGTCAGTACTCTGTAGTTTGTACCTTTTATTTTAGAGCAATAAATTACCTTGCTGGATTTAGCTAGCACAAATATGAAATTCCCAGCTCATATTGGCAGTTGAAAATATTTATATCCTATTAAACAATAAAAGTAGTCTTGTTTTTCCCAGGTACAACATGAAAATATTTATTTGCACCTCAATATTTATACTAAATTAATATTACTCTACACCTAAAAGAACAATTTTGTGAAAATTTTATAAATGATTCTTAAATCAATATGTAGGGTGAATTTTTCATATTTATACTAAATCAATATTTACCCTACACCTAAATATTTATACTAAATCAATTCAATTTATCATGAAAGTATATATACAAACATATGTTATATGTCGATTTTTTTCGAAAAGATTGAAACTTGAAAATTTGAAGTTGTGCTTTTTGAAATTTAAAGTTGTGTTTGGATATACATTTTAATTGATAAAAATTTAAAGTTTTTTGAGTTGAAGTTCTAAAAGTCCAAGCCAGAAGTGCAGATCAAATTTCACAGCCAAACAAATATTTGAAGATGATTTTTCAAAATTTGATTCCAAAGTCTAAATCCAAACCAGAAGTTCAGATCAAATTTCACGACCAAACAGATATTTGAAGATAATTTTTTAAAATTTGATTTCAAAATCTATGATCGAACGCTAGTATAAATTAAAAATCGCTTACTCCTTACTATTTTACTTTTCTCACGAGAGACAAATTAAAAAATGGCAACCAAATAAAAGAGGGAGAAAAAATAGTATACACAAAAGAACAATTTTGTAAGGTAAACAGAGATCCAAATTAATTCTCAAATAATATTTACAGTAGCATCTGTTAGTACAATTATAAAAAAAAAATAGCAAAAAGAAAAAAGAATAGGAAGGAAAAAAATAATAATAAAATTTTATGAAAGACTGACCGCTAACTTAATCCCAAAAGTTATAACATATATAATAGGATCTTGCTAATAATCCATATTACAACGTTCCGTTACGTTACATTTCCTCAACCAATATAAGACTGTAACACGCGTTATTTTTTCATCGATAAGATCGAAGAATTGCACCACAAAATGTACAAACAATAGCTCTCCAATTTTTCCAGTAAAAAGGGACATAACAAAACCTTGTAGCAGTCTTCATGTCTGCTACACTGGCTCCGCCGCCGCAACGCGAACATGTTCCGGCGGCAGGTTTGCTCTTGCACACTTGTTTTGTTTGATCAACAAGGAAACAAAAAAACACCATTTTTGTTTTTGTTTTTGCTTATAATGTTTGGAACAGAGAGAAAAAAAATGTGGTATTTGATTGATGATTGGGGAAAAATGGAAGGGTATTTATAGGGATGAATTTGGGAAAAAGCACACAATAAAAGTTGAAGCAGAGACAGTTGGGACATTACTATGGCACACTATGCTGACACTCAATTTGAATTTAAGATAATTATTTTTTTAATCTTTGGTCAACATCTACAAAATTATATTTGTACTTTATTTGTTATAAAATACTCCATCTGTTGACTTTTACTTGTCACTATTTTGCTTTTTGAGATCAATCTGATTAAATTTCAAAGTTAAATTTAATATTTGAAATTTAAAATTTAGATGGTTGAAACCTACATGAAAAATGTTATAAGTTGCAATCCTTCTTATATTAATATGATCAAAAATGCATTTTAAAATCTTGATCAAAGTTCATATAGTTTGACTTCAATAACTGAAATAGTGACAAGTAAAACTGAACGAAGGGAGTAATAGAATGAATAAATGAGAGTTGATTTTTTCAGTTATTTAAATATTTTATGAAAATTCCTTTATAAGAGATCTGAGAAGATCGTTTGTTTCGTTCATATTATAAATGGCCAAAGAGATCTTAATTCCTCATTTTCCTAAAAGAAGGCGAAAGGTGCTTCTAATGAATGAGATTTATTTTATGATTTTTATATGTTAAATTTTCGTTTAATTATAAAATTAGATTTTTAAGAGTTGATATTAAAAATAAATTGAAGATATTGTTTGTTAATGAAATTTAGTAAGTCTTTTAAGATAAATTAAAATTTCATTTTCACTCATAAAACATTTTTTTAAAAAAAAAAATCAAATAAAAGAGAATGTCCAAGCACAAACTTCCAATTGACAAAAATAATTTTTCAATAAAACTTCAAAAACTTTCTTCTTTTTTAAGTTTTACTTAAAACTATGACCAAACACCAGCTTTGTTGGCTCCTTTAAGCCGACATAGTTTTCTTTTGACTTAAGATTGCCCCTAAATTTAATGATGTAAGATTTAGAGAGCCAATAGATTGACAGAAAATAATTATAAAACAAATTCGATTGTTTTGAAAAATAAATTTATAATATATTGAGTCATTTCTCAATTTACGCATGCTATGTTTACATATGGATCATGTTAATCTTCTCTATATCGTTCCAATTCTATTAGAGGTCCCCGAAGGGATGTTTAGAAAAGTTTTGGCTCTCAAGTTAAAATCAAATTTGTTTTATGATGACTTAATCTATTGAGTACTGGTTCCCGGAGAATGTTAATAGTTCAGTTGATTGATTACATCAAGGAATTGTTTAGTAGAGTGTATTGGCAAAAATAATGCATGCATTAATTCTTTACAAAAGTAATATATATTTTATATACTTTTTCATACTATGTATAACTAATGCTTATACTAATGCAAGCATTAGTTATACACTTTATTGTGCATTAAGGTGTGCATTACTAATACGGTAATACATGAATTTCTAGGTATTAGTAACGCAATGCTTTTAATGCATGCATTAACATAATTAAAGACTCAATTGTCATTTAAAACTTTTTTCACATCTTTTCCACCATAATTGTGGAGAGTATATTTATAAATAAAGTTTTTATACATTGCATGTTATTTTTAATGTACAAACCAAACAATGCATAATCATATTCTATGTATAATAATGCAAGCATAACTAA
>JAPFFP010000099.1:10280084-10297558 GCA_026153255.1 Solanum medicagineum
CGGTACTTGTGTTTCAAACTTTTAGTTGTATAACCGATCTTACGGAGAGCAAAAAGGAACGGTTATCCGGTTCCTTTGTAGGTTGAAACAAGTAAACCAGTACATGCTAAGCTACCTACCTCTTTTTTCATCAATAACATGATCCAGACAGCATGAGTCTCAACTAGCACAACCTAACTTACCTCTTTTCAGCTTGGTCACAATCTACAGCTCAACCATGCCAGCTTTCCGAAAACTGGATATGCTCATATGACCCTACAGTAATGTTGTCCTACTGCTGCCATCATAGTCGATCTTGCAGTCTCTTTCTTCATCTCCACAGCCTTCCACTTCCCCCCGGAAATACATGTACACTTGCTGTACAAGGTGGAGCAAGTTTGATGAGTCAATCTTAAACCTTTAGGTTCTTCGTTAGTTCCACTAGTATTACATGATTGTACATTGTGTCTAATGGCTGTGGCAGTGAAGGCTCTGACGGATTCTCCTTATCCTGGAAAAAACAAAAGTTGTTAAATATTCTTCACCCCTTAATCCTTTGTTCTTGCTTTGGAACGTGTTAAGTTTTTCTGCACTCCTATCCATAATGTAAAGCCATCGGTGCAATGGTGCTAATGGAGCATTTCAATGGTAACACTGATCAAATAAAAAAGATATATGTAAAAGAGTGAGTTAAAGAAACTTTCCGTACATTACAATGTTGAAAAATTCATTCCAAGAGTATGGGTTAGTATCCATAGAAACTGCAACCAACAGAGGGGCAGACTTACATTTCAGGCATTTAGCATGTGCGCGCTCTGAACTTAGAAGCTGCAGAGAAACATGGACAGAGATTATCACATAGCTCAGATATCCGGACGAAGTAAGGGTATTAACAACGAAACACAAGAAACACTGAAGGAGCTTTAGATGATCCTCACTTTCTTATCTTGAACAAAAACGATATTAATCTCAGTATGTTCATTAGTAAAATCTACAGCATCAAGTCCTACATCAGCAGAAAGGTAGAGGGAAACAAAATTCTCAGGTGACAAATGCGAAACTTAGCATGAACTGATCTATAAACAGTAGCTCAGCTGCTACTTCTTGGTTAATGCCTTACAGGAGATCACACATTTGGTATTGACCTCATTATTTAGTCGTTTATTTAGTGAATTTAATGACGTTAAAATTGTAAAAACAAGACCAGCATTGCTGCTGTCATTCAAACAACAATATAAGTGGAAGACTACGGAACCATTATTTACCAGGGTATTATAGAGAGGGACACATATAAACTGTGGGCATTGCAAGTGTGAAAACAAATTAAATTGCCTTAATTATCATATACTGTCAATGGATAACTTTTTTGATAAACCGAAACGCATTCTGATCACAAACAGTCAAAAACATAGACTAACCCTCACCGCTGTAATCCACTGGACAATTGGCACCATAAATTCCAATTCAAACACCCTGGTACACATACAAGTATTATTGTACTTGTTGTACATGACGCTCTAAAGAAGCTAAAAACTGATACAAATGTTGAGTGTGCCTATTGCGTACATGTTCAATATCATGAGCCCGTAACGCGGAGCCAGTCTGCAAAACCTCTTCATAAGCTTCTTTGTAGGTTTTCCAGTTATAAGGACTTCAGTATTTTAAAAAAGGAAAAAAACAAACAAGGAAGATGGTGACTAAATACAGAGAAATATTTTACACACCACCAACACTAAGGATGACTGAAATCCAGATAAGTAGATAACATTGTACTTCACCTTTCCGTCCTTAAAATCACACCATCCCAGCATTCTATTCTCAGGATTTTTTTCAACAGCTGCTCCACTGATCAAAAATAAAAAAATTTACTTTTTTTCTTTCAATCTGTATTACTAAACGGAAATAAGAATAACGACTAGGTCTTAAAAAAATTGGATAGAGCAATAATGGAGAAAGCAAACAAGAAAATCTGATAGGACTTGTCTTTTTTCCCTTTTATGTGTTGAAGACGTAATTTAAGTAACTAAAAGCATGTACGACTCCCTAGCAGCTTAAGCTTTAGATGTCTTTGGATTCAAGTTACGCCACTACCCAGCATGAAAAGGGAAAAATGAAGAAGAATTTTCACGTTCTCATATGTTCACACAATTCAACAGTTTTCAGTTCAAAAGATACTGAAAAATTCGTTCTTTTTAATTGTTTCTAGCTGAAGCTGAAGAGAATGTTACCTAAAGAGTTGTCGAGCTGTACACAAATCAGGATAAGCTGCAGGAAACCAATTTTAGCCATTGGATTTCGACAAATAAGACCAATAGATGGCTGTCCCTTTTTGCCTTCTTTTCCTTCTTTCGCCTTCACACAGAACATGGTCATGCTCATTTTTTCAATTCTTCTGACTCAGCCCAAAAAACTCAACTCGAATTATTTAACAAATAAGGCCTCATATAAGGGCACAGATAGAAGCCAGTCAGTTGAAATTACATAAGATATGTTAAGAATGCTACCGAGCACAAGATCATGCTTAGCCTTGATGGGTCAATGAACCTTCTGAATCTTCTTCTTCATCAACTTCAGAAACTTCATCCACAACACCTTCAGATTCAGCATCTGTAAGCTTCTTATCATCTAAATCGAGTTCCATTTCCTGACCAACCATATCAGCAAGGTCATATCTGCCTGCTTCACTATAGGCATCTATGATTGCGTTGTATAAAGACTCATTGGGTTCAATGTCTCCATATTTTAACTGGCCATATATCCGCTTTATACCTTCAACCATGCCAGCTTTCCCATAGCAACCTACAAGATTAACAAATGTGACAATATCTGGTTCCAGTCCTTCATCTTGCATTCGCATAAATATTTTTAGTGCCTCGTCAATTTGGCTTGAAGCTCCATACACATAAATTGCTACATTGTAAGCAAAGGGATGGAGTCTCAATCCTGGTTGTGTGATAATGCTGCAGGATTCAATTGCAAATGTGTGCAAACCTACTACAGAGTAAACAGCACTTATCACCGCCTGTCTGGCATAAGGTTTACCTTCTCGATAAGACAACTCGAGCTGTCTAACTGCCTCTGCCGAAAAACCTCCCTTTTTCAATATTGTGAATAAAACCTTAAATGTGCCCCCATCTGGCAGAAGTTTCCTGTTCATCATTTCATGCAACAGTTCGCCACATTCAACAAGCTGCCCATTTGTAGCATAACATGCCATTACCTTATTGAATGTCATACAATCTCTTAAAAGTCCAGACTGCTTCATCTCCTCTGCTATCTCAATGGCTTCATCTAGCATACCCATATTCTTGTATGCATAAATCAAGGTTGCAAAAGTAACACCATCAGCCTGGCTTTTCTCCCTCAAATGATCAAATATCATTTTTGCTTCCGAGACCATTCCAAAGTCAGCATACAGATTGAGCAAACTATTGGATGCAATGATATCAGGACCTCCATGCAAGTTTTTCATCTGCTCATACAGTTTTTTTGCTCCCTCTACTGATCCAAGCTTACTATAAGCCTTAACCAATGAAGTCAAGATTATCTGATTAGCCTGAATCCCAGAGTCATTCATGACATGGAAATAATGCATAGCTTCTTCAAATTTACCTGCTTCAGAAAACCCATCAATTAAAGTACCATAAACAACCTCATTTGGTTTTACACCGGCTTTTGACATTTCATTGAAGACATCAACAGCATTGGAAAGCCTATTCATGCGCACATAACTAGCAATTAGCGCAGAGAAGGTAGAACATGAAGGTTTAAATTGTAATCCTTGCATTTCGGCTAAGAGCTCTTTGGCTTGGTCAACTAAATCACCCCCGGAGAACATTTGGATAAGAGAGTTATAAGTGCACTCATCTGGCCATGTCCCTTGCCTTTTCATTCCCTTGAAGAGCGAGAAAGCTTTATCATATAGCTTTGCAATTCCATATGCTTTGATCATGACATTATATTCTACAATTGCTTTCTTCTGAATAAACTTGTCTCTTCTACAAAAAAACACATCCTCAGCTTCAGCCCAAAGTCCCTTATCAGCAAACGCATCGATGATGGCAGCATAAGCTGGTGACGAGAACCCACCATTCAGTTGACACTTCCCAAAAATCGCCTTTGCACGATCAACCAACCCAGCATTGATGTACATTCTCATAATAACAGGAAGAGAGTGTTCATCTATATACATACCTAAACTTTCTATTTCACTGATTACATTTTTAACCTCCTGGAGCATATTTTCCTTGCATAGTGTCTGAATAATAGCCCTACAGGTCACAGCATCAGGGAAAAGTCCTGTCTTCCTTATCTTTCTGTACCACTGAAGAGCCCTATCAATCTTACCTGCATTAGCATAAAGAGACAGGAAAATATTGTATGTTTTAGTGTCGGGAGATATTCCTCTTTCCTCCATCTTGTTCAGCAATGCTTCCGCCTCTTCAAAGTAGCCATGACTTCCACAAATAAAGATCATAGTATTAAATGTTACAGCGTCCAACGCCACACCAGATTTCAGCATCTCATTAAACACATTTGCAGCGTCCTTCAAGCGTCCAGCCTTTCCATACAAATCAATCAGAGTATTGTAGGTGGCAGTCATTCGAGGTTTCCTATCAGTTTTCTCAATTTCTGAAACTCTAGAGGGGTACCTCCCTCCGGTCCTGAAAAGCTCAGTCAACAAAAACTGCTTCAAACTGAAAGGTTCAGAGTCATCTATAGAATCCAAATCAAAATCATCCAATTCAATCTTCCCAGTACACCAATCCTTATAAAACCTATCTGCTCTATCATATTCCCCTGCATCCTTCAAAACTTTAACGACTGTATTCATTGTAACCTCGTCCGGGAAAATTCCCCTCAACTTCATATGTTTAATCCATAAAAGAGACTCCTTCACCAGCCCTGCTTTCCCATACACATCAACAAGCATTCCATAAGTATTATTTGTTGGAGAAACACGATTCTTCGCCATTTCAATCCAACATAGTCTCAACTCATCCCATTTCTTAGCTCTACCTAGTGCTCTAAGTATGACATTATAATGAATTACATTCGGAACATAATCTTTCTGTGATTTCATCCACTCGAATACCCGAAGAGCTTTTTCCCAATTACTCTGCTCTTTAAGAATCACAGTTTGCTCTTTAGGACTAAGCTTCCCATAATATAAATCAAGGGTTTTCTCAACATCACTTTCTGTGCGTAAAGAACGCAAAATTGAAGGTAAAATACCTCCATATCCCTTCTTTTTACCATTAATAACCGTTCTTGAAGATAAAGCTTCAGCCTTTGAATGACACTGTAGCTTAAACCCTATAAAAACCCTACTTTTATCATCTCTTTGAGGTTTTTGCTTGTGGGGTTGCAGAATCTTGATATTTCTGTGTAATGGGTAGCCAGTTTTGGATGAAGGTTGAGATTTACAGATTTGTTTTTGGGTCAAACCATGTAAGTTAAACCCTAGAAAACCCCTAAAATTGAAATGGGAATTAAGGTTTTGAGGTGAAGAAATAGGTTGAGCTTGAAGTGGAGTTTCATAGGATGTTCCAATCAACCTGGAAGTGTGTGTCTGAAGCACCATTTTTGCTTGTTTTTACAGATGAACAAGAAAATAAGCAAATTTATTAACAGCTGAAAAACAGAAATATGCTGCCGGTAGAAATAGAGGGAAAGATATTCCTAGAGGAAAAGATGTTTAATTTAAGTTTTTATTTTTTAAGAAATAATTTGAAATAAAGAAGTTGCTAGATTGAAGATATTTTTTGAGTAAAGAGGGAATTATTGAAGCAAAAATCTTCTTCCTCTAAAATAGACTCACAATTTTATTTTTTTCAAGAAAAGACAACCTAGTATGACTTATCTTAGAGTGTTTTTGCACCAACTTGGAGTAGATATAATTTTATTCACAAACTAAAATGAATCCTAAATCTTTGCTAAGTTTTGTTAAGAATTTGAAAAAACCAAATTAATGAGACATATTTATATAGAAAATTAGACAACAACAACAATAATAATAACATATCCAGTAAAATCGCACAAATGGAGTCTGAAGAGGGTAGTACGCAGACCTTATTACTACCACATAGGAATAGAGAAGCTATTTCTGAAAAATTCTCGTCTAAAAATCAAGCCCCATAAAGAAAATTAGAGATTATGGAAAATAATGTTTGATTTATGAGGATTTTTATTTTAAAAAAAATAAATTTGGGATAGAGAGGAGAAATAAATGAGAAGGTTATAAAGTTGAATAGAACCATAAAAAACAAAGTATTAGAAATTTTAATAATCAACCAGCTAAACTATTAAGATTCACGATTCATAGTGAATTTTAACTTCCCGTTTTCTTTATTGAGGGGTTTGAATTACCTCCTATTTAATAATGGTTTTATATACATGCGATTTTGCCTTCAATTTGTGCAATTTTAATAAAATAATTTTTAATAAAATTTTAAGATGAGAACCTTTAGGAAACAGTCTTTCTATCTTTATGAAATAGTGATAAAATCTGCATTCATTTTACCCTTTCTCGACCTTGTGAGTTTCCACCGGATAAGTTTTACTATTTTGTTTAGATTACACAATGAACAAATAATTTGTTACAAATGAAACTCCATAAAGTTCCTTGTGCATTCTACTCTTGTTGCCTTATTATTTCACTCTTGTAGAGGAAGTTAAAAAGAAACATATTTGACTCTCGAAATCCAAAAGCACAAATGAAAGGAGTATCTTTCATCTGCTCTAGTCCTGTTACTCAAAGCATAATAAGCAACATGAAATACAAAAAATAACAATCATGTTGAATGAATTTCGAAAACATCAAGCTGCCCAAAAGAAAGGGCAAGTGTTACTCATTGATATTACTATGTACTCCAGAATTACATTGGCATCATTCAGGTATCCAAGTTGAGTTGTATGGGCAAAGCAATCAAAGAATTTAACAAACCCGAAAGACCAAAACTGCATATGCTCGTATGACCCTACAACAATGTCATCATAGTGCTGCCATCATAGTCGATCTTGCAGCCTCTTTCTTCATCTCAGCAGCCTTTCCACTTCCCCGGAAATACATGTAGACTTGCTGCACAAGGTGGAGCAAAATTGAAAGATGCTTGGGGTGAGACACAGCCAACGAAAGTAGTATGACAGTAGAGAGGCAGATGACTATACCTGTATAACCCATATGCTGATCAGTGATTCAAGACAGAAGAATGCAGCTCCAATGAAGTAGAATATCTGCAAAAGAAAACTATGTTTAAGATATGAAGTGAAGTTACAAGCAAAATGTACGATTTCATGGGAAAATGGGTCAAGAATACTATGAAAAATCGAGATTTGTTGATATAACAAATAGCATGAATACGACCTCAGATGAAATATACGACTCAGTAGTGCTTTTAAAGGTAAACTTTTGAGACAAGAATATACAAAGCTTACCCCAACCAAAGCATGCCAGCCTAAAAGATCGATTGCAGGCAAGATGCCGCTGTTAAACAAGGAATGAAAAAAGAATGAGCCATTATTTTTACATCATATTATCAATGAAAACATAAATTAGTTGAAAGAACTAAATATAATTCAATAGCGAAATGTGGTCTGTTGGGACAAGAAGGTAATGCAACAGGTTGCATATCCAAAAGACATCTTGTAACAGCAACCATTGCCCATTTTAACATAAAAAGGCAACTTACGTCAAAGATTTCCCCTTGAAGAAAATTGGAGGTGCCACAGCAGCAACGATGCAGAATCCAATGTGAAACTACAAGAAGAAAATAGGTACTCAGAGTCCTCAATAAACAACTCAACAGTTTAAAGAAAAATTAAAAAGGAAATGTAGTATTTACCACGTAACTTAAGAAAAACCACCCGAACTTCAGTGCGCTGTCAGTCCTGCAAACAAAGTGGATATCAGAATATACTCTTTTGGAAGGGACAATCACACTATGGAAATAAAAAGAAAAATAATAATAATAATCAATTCCCTCCCATAGGTGAGCACACAACTATTTCTCCATACTAAGGAAGCACAAATAGGTACCTCATTGCACGATAGAGAGGCCGATACCACAATACATAGGCTCCTGGGACACCTGATATTAAGTAGATAACAGCAAGCAACCAGATAGTTGGACCTACAACAACAAAATGTAAACCTTAGATGGTTAATTTTCACAAAAAGATAAGAGAGGTTAGTAAATTAAGTTCCAGCGCAACCTTGTCCTCTGATCCAAGCTAAGGTGACAGCAACAAGGTTCCATACAAGACAGGCTGCCAGACCTGCAATTTACCATGTCCAATGTCAGTCAACCACCATATGAGCAATAACTAAAGATATCGGTTCCAAGAAAGTAGTCTGATTCAACTATAAAAAAGGAAATGACCGTCATGAATCATTCTAAAAAAAACAATCTAGAAGCCCCCAAGGCCTAGCTCAAGTGGCAAAGGGTGGAGGATTTGCGGCTGAGGTCACAAGTTCAAGCCCCACACCATGCAAAGCGAAGCCTGGTATTTAAGTGGAGAAGGGTAGAGGGGTGGGCCCATTATCTACCGAGTTTAGAAGGTTATGGTTGGTCCAAAGGGTCGACCACGGACGGATTTCTCGGTTACCCAAAAAAAAACATCTAGAAAAGTTTAGCCATTCTCTTTTATCTCAATTTGAACTGGTAGATTGGAGATGTACAGCTACAAGTGATATGAACTAGTATGACTTTCAAATCTATACCACAAACTCCATAGACAATTGCAGGAACTCAAGAGGAAATCATAGACCCTCTTAATCCAAGTGTCACTAAAACCAAATCGCAAAAGAAGCTTGTCTAAAAGATGGAGTTTATGTTTTAAAGTCCTTGGAAGCATAAATGCTACTATTATGTGAATAGGTAGCTGGAATACCATACAGCACACTTTTCTTTTGGAACAAAGTCAATCAAGAAAGTAGTGAACGCAATAAAATCTTCCAAGTCAGGTTAACATATAAGATTGAAGATTACTAATTGGAAAGGTCAAGTGAGAGGCACTAATAGCATCCATAGAGTATAGAGTTATAGGGAAGACATGGGGATGATAACGACTGAATTATTCTTCCGGCATTTCAGCTTATTCTAGTGTTAGATGTTTTCACTTTCTAGAGTCGAGAGTTTATCTCGATCACTTCATTAGCCTATTTTATCTCCTATAGTTCTCGTGTATAGACATTGTATGTATTAGGACTCTGTATCAGTTGGGTATAGCCCTTTTATATACCGCATAATACAAGTTAATAAGATTATTGATAGATTCTCTAAGATCAATTTACTCTTTTGGGGACATACCTAACAATGTAGTGAATGCAACATATTGCAGCTTGTGTAGATGAATTGGAATTTCATTTGCAATATCGTGATGAATGATGGGGAAGAAAGGTGGCCAATTCTTGGTCTCAATCACTACACCAGCTGAAAAAGGAAACAAAAGATTAGAGATAAAGTCAGTTAGCAGAGAAAAAAACAACACCCCCTGAATTAGTTCAAAGACTGTAAAGATAAACGTGTATACAGTAGAAAACTACCTCTTGCTATTGCATCCTCCTTCCTTTTAAGTTCCTATATGAAACCAATAAAATTGACAATTAATAATGTATAAAATGCCAAGAAGGAACAGCCCACAGCACCTTGAACCAAATAAGAGAGAATATCATATAGAGCTAGAAAACAATAATTATTTGATAGTAGATAATCTTACATGACTTTCATAACTAACAAGCAATAGAATAGTACTCCCTCTATTCCAATTTATATGATTCACTTTCATTTTTAGTCAATCCAGAAAAGAATGGCACAATTCTATATCAGTAATAATTTAACTTTAAAATATCTATTTTACCCTTAATAAAATGATTTACAGCCACAAAAACATCTATCACTTATTTTAGACCATAAATACATTTCAGATGTGTTTCTTTCTTTCTTAAACTCTGTGCCAAGTCAAACTAACTCATATTAAATGGGACGGAGGGAGTAAAAGAACTTCGACGAAAAATTGTGTTTTCTGTTAACACAAGACATAACTAGAAGGCAATGTAGAGTAACAACCCACCTGTTCTCTTTTTCTCAATTCAGCCTCTTTAGCTTGGAGTTCCTTCTCTTTCTTCTTCATGTCCTGATTAGTTATATGAGTAAAATACATGATCACTCAAACCTATACTCCAAATGAACACAAGTATAGTAATCACAAGGAAGAGCGCAACTTCAATTTATCAAATCATTTTTTTTCACCTTTGAACCATCAAGAGGAATATCAACTGTTGCATCACGATCATAGCCAACGGGTTCATGAGGAAGAGGAGAAGGCCTAAAGTTTGTAGCAGGGGGAACGCTTCCATTATTCTGCAGAGTTTAGT
This sequence comes from Solanum medicagineum, assembly GCA_026153255.1. Lineage (NCBI taxonomy): Eukaryota > Viridiplantae > Streptophyta > Magnoliopsida > Solanales > Solanaceae > Solanum > Solanum medicagineum. The sequence continues at coordinate 10,290,442 of JAPFFP010000099.1, forward strand.
AAGTACTAAGTGTCATAATGCACAGGTGAGGTACCGTGTACCATTACTAAGACTAAAAAGAAGAACATGCAAATGGATATTCTCACTATTCAACAATGAAGATGAAGCCTTGAATAATACGTACACAAGAAACAATTCATCAGCTTTTATGAGATAGAAAGTTTCCTGCTCCAATTATTTTAGAATATATAACAAACTAGATAGATAAAAGTCCATAAGTTACATTGTGAACAGAGGACAAGGTGTTAAATGAAACACAAATTCATAAACATCAGCCCTTAGTTCATTTCTCTAGTTTGGTCTGTAGACAAAACTGATTCTGATATAGCAAAGGGCACAAATTACTTCCTCATTTTGCTGACACACTAGTTGCAACTGCACTACCATTTTGTTAAATGCATTGACAGGCCATTAGAAGGCTTAGAAGCTAGGATTAAGATACTTCGGTGGAATTATAAATTCAAATCCCAATATCTCTACGGTGGTAAACTGTTACACAGGCTAACTAGGATGATCCAGACTCTGGTACAAATTCCTTTTTCTTTTCCAAGGGATGAGACTTTTTCAGCAGGATTTGGGTCTTTCATAGTGTTAGAAGAATTTTGCACATTTATTACATAAGATTATTTATAACTCAAGAAAATATAACAATAGCTTTTTCCATATCTTCAGCAACTCAGTTTTCAAATGAGAAAACTCTTGAGTACTTTGAAGCAAATCTTGTTGTGTTCATATAAAATGGACAACTTCTATTGACCCTTTCGTAGAGGTCATCGGTCCCTTAAACAAGAAAAATATGAAGCACATAAAAAGAAGTATGATTCAAGTAATAATTTGTGGGAAAGAAGAATAACAATAACATACTCAGTGGAATTCCCCAAGTGGGGTCCGGGGAGGATAGAATGTACGCAGACCTCACCACTACCTCATAGAGAGTAAACTATTACTTGAATCATTATAACTTTTATCTGCCAAAGTTAAATTAGCACTGAGCAAACTATCCATAAATACCAAGTTCAACAACCGGTTATCCCAAAAATGTTATAACTATAGTCCCAAATATTTTATTTTCTGAGACTGCAGACTGCAGTCACATTGTATTATTCTGACACTTGCAAAGCACAAAGGCAACAAAGATCATCATCATCATCCTCCGCCGCTTAAAAAACTGATATCTTTTCTTCTAATCTTCCATCACTCTACAAAAGAAAATTCCCATCTATCCCCAAAAACCTTTTTTATTCACCTAATCAAACAATCTCACCTATACATTGTCTGTCATCTTGCATGATTCTCATTAGAAATTCATGCCACAGCTCAAATCTCCACTAGCTCAATTTCTACAAGCTCCTTCAGTGAAATTCAAAAAGCCCCCACATCCTAAACAAACAGACCTATTCTAGCTCATACTGAACATATAGGATCCAAAATGGAAGTAACAGATCTGGAAATCTTAGCCAACCAAACAAAACTCCACACCCACTTTTCACTTTCTGCAAAAAAATTGTCTTTAACACAAGAAATTCACCCCCTCAAAACCCCATTTCGTTAAAAATTAAAAAAAAAATCAAAATTTCACAAATGATAGTACTAGTACTTAGTAGTAGTAAAGAAGAGTAAAAAGTGAAGTTATGGGTATGTACCGAAAATGGGTTTACTTCATCTTCTTCAGCAAAAGGATTGTCATTATAACGCCCAGCCATCAGCTACTCCACAGATCTGGAAATGTGCAAACAAGCTCAAATCTGAATCTTGAACAAGTTGGGTTTTAGATTTCCAATATCTATGCACTTCTTTTATGAAATAGACGTGATATCTTTTACTTTACTGCTTACTTTTTTTCCTGAATTTGCTTCTTCTTAAATATTCTTGTTTCTTTTTGCCAGTGGCAGCTATTCATTCACAGGATGACAGCAGAAACCAAAGGCTTTATACGGATATTCATGATATTATTTATTCTCGAATCTATTTTATGAAATTTATGGAATATTCTTATCTATCACATTTTACCCGAGACCAAATGACCCTTTGCTTCGACTATTGAATGTTAATCAAGTGAAACTTTTAACGTGACAAAAACCTCAAGAAATAGATTATATGGACTGAAATTAAGTATATAATACGTGTATGAGTTTGATTCTTCGTGTTGTAATTCTCTAAACTATTTATTATTATTATTTTTTAAAAGAAAAAGAAAACAGATAAGACATCCACAAGGTGGGGAAAGGAAAAGGTAAAAACTAATCCGCCTAATAATGCACAATTTAAGGAAAGTAGTCTAACTGTAATTATGCCTTTCTCTAGCCTTTGAGATAGTAATAAGATCTGTGCACATTTTAGTCTTCTCAGAGTGGAATTCCACGGGATATATTATTGTAATTTTCTTAACTGTAATTATGGAATAACAGTTTTTTCATGAAGAATTCTATGCTCATTGCTTTTTTCCTAATCAATCAGGCTTTTGCTAGCTTTGACCAACAATTAGAAAGTATAAAAGAAATGCTGGAGTCTGAAAAAAGTGGTAAAAGAAGTCCATGTTTGAAAGAGTGAAGAATATTCTTGTACAAACAATGGAAAATGTACAGCAGAAGAATTAAAGATTCACAACTTCAGGTATACCAATTAACAACCATAAATAAGCTCTCAAAACATGGGGTTAGTGCATTTTACGCATTGTGGTTTCTGTTTGGCCTATAAATGAACATTAGAATGATTGCAAAAAATTGTACTAAGAATCAGGATAACGCGAGCTGGTGTTGGCTTGAAATCACACTGTTCTAGCATGCCCGTTGTTTTGGAGGTATGAAGCCTTACTGGTGGGGCACTGCATCTACAGCCTCAAAATCTTGGTTCCATGGATCTCAGCTCGAGTTAAGTTCCTCGCGAAAGTAAAAGAATCTTGAAGTCTAGTTTAAGTCAGTTCTTCATCGGATCTACTGGGAGATTCTCTTCTTATCATTTGTATGAGGTCTTGAACCACTTCTGACATTTGTGGTCTGAATTCTGGCTCACGCTGCAAGGAAATATTAAAGATAGTTGCAACAAAATGCAAAGGCAAATCCTATACAACAGCTAAATCTTAGTCATGCTTGGGAAAGATTTGAGACGGGATTCACAAACAGACACTCGAAAACTACATTACTCTTCCTTGATTAACACAATCATGAGTGCGGTCAATCTATAAGATAGCGAGAATAGGATATGGAAGGTGGAACCAAATGGAAGTAATCCATATTAAATCATATGCTTTTAAATTGTTAACCAAGCGTATTCTGCCACAAGCTTTAATTTGGTGAAAACGGCATTATCAGTAAATTGTTTGTCAATCCAGACTTTCCTAGTGTTGTTTGCTTCTACTGCAGTCTACAATGCGCACACACTTCACTAGGTCATGAAAAGGCATTCATACACCTGAGCAGAAACAATTTGGGAACATCGACATTGAATGTTTCCGCTCCTTGTAATTTTTAACTATGCCTATAAACCTAGTACATTTCATACAGATTCACGAATGTCCTTAAAACTGGTAAATAATTCAAAATCTAGTAACTAGAGAAACAAAAGACACCCTGTGTAGAGTTCCTATTTTGACAACTCATATCTTGACATAGTACAATTCCTTCCTTTACTTTCTATTTTAATTTCTGTGACAAGAAATAAATGATTTTCGATGTTACCACTTTCCTCATTTGTACCCAAAGTTTGATGAAGGAATGAAGAAAATGGAGATTTGGAAAAAAGACTAGTTTGTAATAAAAGAACAGATAAAAAAAACTCACCTGAACGCAGCGGGAAATTATGTCAGCAAAATGTGACAATGACTTAAGTGGGTACTTCCCTTTGAGGGAAGGATCAACCATTCTTGTCAAGGCATCAATATCATGTAGCTGAGGGATTGCCCATCTGACCAAGAATTGCTCTCCTCGACTACGAGTTCTGAATATGATATAGTGGTGATGATAAAGCTGGGAGACAACACAACAAAAATTTACTCAATGAGATGCAAATGGCTTTACCGGTCATATGACATTCTGCCAGTTAAGAGTTCCAGCATCACCACACCAAAGCTGTAAACATCACTTTGAGAAGTGTAAATCCCTGATTCAAATTCTGGGGCACCGTAACCATAGGTTGTAAGCAGTTGCCCTGACAACTGAAAATCAAGCACAACTTCAGTTATTCAATTTCAAATTCTTTGCCACAGTGCATAAGAAAAATAAAAGGTAAGGTCTCAGCAAAGATTGACGACCCACGTGCTCCTATAGAATATCAGATCTATTATCACATGAATTTATGCAAGTAAAAAGAGCAGCATATCCGAGATAATTTTTTGTAAAATCTTGTGTTTTACTGTTTCTTATAAATGAGAGGAGACAATGCGGAATTTCATAAAAATAAAATAGAAAATAATATTTGGACTCAGATGTCTAATGTTAATGAAAACAAGTAAGGCCTTAGACTAGCTAGCTCTATTTCCTGATTTCGAGATTTACGGGGAAATGAAGACTTAACCCTTCTTAGAGTGACTTTAGACTTAACCCTTCTTAGATTGACTGTATAACTTCTGGCACTACTACAAAATCAACTATTTCCAAACAATAAGTTATCAATTCACAAGAAACTACATTTGTAGTTCTTACTTCTCTACTCTGGTATGTTAGTTGGAAGCATTTTGATCATCATTACACTCCTTTCTTAACAACCACTCCCTCTGTCCCATTTTGTTTAGTACTCTTTCCATTTTGGCCTGTCCCAAAAAGAATGTCATCTTATTCTAATTGAAAACTATTTAATTTCAAAATTCCCCTTTTACTCTCAGCCACTCAAACATCTAAGAATTATTTTAGACCACAAATTTCAAGTCTACCTTTTTTTCTTCAACACCATGCGAAGTCAAAGGGTGCCATATAAAATGGGACAGAGAAGGTACTATTTAGCTCACGTTTTCACTTACATCATATACTGGAACTTGCTTTTCTTTCAACTGGAAATGGAAGTAAAAAATGACCACCCCACCCCAAGAGGTAAATGTAAACTTGTTCCACACTTCTAATCCAAAATATATGGATGGCGAGTTACCTGGCTCACAGCACCTGATGATATCAGTGAAGCTAAACCACAATCAGAGATATGCACAGCCAACTCTTCATCAAGGAGAAGATTGACAGATTTGAAGTTTCTGTGGATAATAGGTGGCTCGCAAACCTCATGGAGATACCTTCATTTCATAAAGGAACAAATAGTTAATATATGAAATCTAAAATTTGCTTTAACTCGCTTGTCATGCAAATTTAAGAATTAGATCACCTAGCAATCCCACTAACAATATAATTCACCGGTGGGGTGACGCTGGGGACATTTTCTTTCAACTATCATGTTCAACTTCACTTGCATGAACTCATGCAGAGGAGGGACGAAAAGTAGTATAAACCGAAATAAAGCACCAAATATATGTTAACATATACTTATAAAGACCATCTCCCACCAGTATTTCATCATTTTATGTCACGTAGTATGTGCATGCCATGAAAGTTCAGGACTACATTAGTTTGTGATTTGAGTTTTTTGCTACATTCCCGTGCTAAATTATGACTTATTAGCACTGCTTACAGAAATTTCTTATAGGTCACCACCAAAAAACTCCTCAACATCAGATCTTTCCATAGCTCATATAATATACTTGTATATTTGCATGTGGTTTCTATGTATATGTGTCTAGCTATTTTACTTACTCCAAGCCCCTTGCAGCTCCAAGAGCCATCCGGATCCGCATATCCCATGAAAGTTGTTTCTTGAATTCATCATCAGAATGCAGTGCATCTTGTAGTGTCCCACTATTGCAATACTCATAAACCAGAAGCCTTTGACCATGCTCGGCACAATAGCCCATCAACTCGACAACATTAGGATGACGAATTCCATCAATAGTGTTTACTAGTTCAAGAAACTCATCATCCTTCTGTTGATTGGAAACTCTTCTGTCCAGCTTCTTGACAGCAAGTAACTGCATAAGCATTCAAAGTGTTAAGTGTCAAAAGTAAAACAACGTAACTGCCAAATGATTCAAATAATGTTAGCAATGGAATGAGAGTAAAGATTGCTAGATAAATAAATATACATTGAACATAACTTGTGTAGAGAATCAACAGAAACATAACTTGTGTAGAGAATCAACAGAAACATTGTGTATTCTGATTAAAAAGTAGTTTCTCACTAGAAAAAGATGCATCAGTGTTTGGCAGATCCTGCTAGACAGCAAATGACAAAACTAGGGAACAAATCAGAATGACTCGAATGTTGATTTTTTTCTTTAAGCATTTTAAGCTAGAGCTCTACGACAACAATTGATCGTGTAAGCTACTTGGAAGAAAATGCCACTTAAAAAGATTATATAGGATAAGAACCAAAAAACAGTCCTAAACGGAAAAAAAATCTCATGAAGCAATTGGAAGTCATTTTGCTTTATCTGTACTTATGGCATACAGTTTCCCCTAACATACATACATACATACATACATACATACATACATATATATATATATATGACTCTGGATTTCCACCAACAAAACCATATTTACATACGATTTGATCAGTCCGCAAATCATTCTTAAACAATTAAGCACAGAAATGCAAGAACAAGCCACGTAATGAAACAACAGATAAGAGACATTTTTAGTGCTCGCACCACACCAGTGAAAGACTCCCCAAAAAGCAAATTGTAATTAACAGCTTGTTTGGATGGTGGTAAGAAGCTGTAAGAAAAACTACCATCCAAACAAGCTGTAAGAAGAGAAAAGCTGATGATCTAGGTTCTACAGAATAAAGCAGGGTAGGAAAACACCGTTGATAATTTCAAGTATCAAATTACATTTTATTTGGTTCATAACTTATACCTTCCCGTTTGGAAGCTCTGCCCTGTACACATTTCCCAGCATTCCTGATCCTATCAGATTATCTTGAGAAAAACTGTTGGTGAATTGCTGAAGAGATGCGATTGTGTAAGATTTCACAGAAGTTAGTGGAAGTGGCTTGTGGGGAAACTTCATTGCAGTACTGTCGGTCGGTGGAATTGGCTTCACAATAACTCTCTCTTGAGAAGAGAGTAGGGGAGGGGGCG
>JAPFFP010000099.1:10306371-10321248 GCA_026153255.1 Solanum medicagineum
AATAAAGCAAAATGACTCTTTAAACTATCTGCGCTTCTTTCAATTGTGAAGTAGCAGTTAGTCAATGCAACTTCCGACACTCATCATGGATCATCCGGAAACAGTCGCGCTATGTTTTTAAACATAGGGGTCAGGCTGCGTACATCCAACCCTCCCTTATCCCGCAATGGACAGGAGCCTTTGAGACATTGGGGTAATGTTGTTGTTGTTTTATTAAAAAAAAGAAGAAAGTGTATTTACAAAAGAAAGGAAGAAGCACATATAACGATTGCAGAAGACTAGGATAGCATTTTTCTTGACCAAACAATAAAAGATTACATGTTAATAACTTAATTAATTTTTTGAAAATATATTTTATTACTTTTGTAGTCAAAAATATTAGGCGTATATTATTCTTGCAACTTTCTAAATTGTGTGAAGATTTTCGAGAATGAAATAAAAAACTACAAATTAAATATACTTATAAATATTCAACTATCAGAAATAAAATTTTTGAAGAGTTGATAATGAGAAAAATAACGATTAAATAGAATGAGATTCAAATTATAATGCCCTTGGAAATGGTTGAAGATATATTTAATGATACTAGTAGTAATTAAAGTCACAATCAGTTCAAATGAAATATGATTGGTTTAAGTTGTTGGGTTTTTATTTGCTGACCAATAAGCAAATCTTAAAAAATTTGGAGCCCTTTTTAGTCACTTTTTCATGTAATGAACATCGTACTCTCTCTGTCTTATCAGAGTTATTAAAAATAATTATTTTAAATTATTCTCTTCGTTCTTCTTTATTTGTCTTTTATATTTTAGAATATTCAATAATACTTATTTATTTTATAAAATTAGGAAATAATTTTACACTTAATTCCTACCATTTTCATTAGTTACAATCATTTCCCTGTTATATTTTTCAAGATATCGTATTTATTATATTCAAAGGAGAATTTGGTAAAGTTATCTCATTATTTACTATTTCTTAATCTATGTGTTAAGTCAATAGAGACTAAGTAAAGTTGGACAGAGGAAGTAGTTGTCAATTTAACATTCTGGTTAGTTGTATTTCTCTACCATCAATACTTTGCGCAACAATCCTCTCAAACTTCTCACATTTTATATTATTTTACATCAAATTTTTTTATTTAATGTCATGTAATTGAAAAAAAATTCAATCAGATCTGAATTATTGTCAAAAAAAATTATACTAAGAATAAAGGCTAAATACTCTCTAATAAAGAGGATTTCGTATCCATCAGGACTTTAATCCGAAATCTCTTATTAAAAAATAATGGAGCATATAAATATTTTTAACGTATTTTTTTAATAATTAAAAATAAGAAGAAATAGCATAAAGATCACTTATTTGAGAAAAAAAGACATAAACCTACCAAAATATTTTGGCAATGTGAGGTCTTTTTCATTAATGTCATCATCTACAAAATTTCTTTTTTTTTTTCTAAGAGATAAGACCATAGGTAGTAAATAATAAAAGCGCTAGTCAATTTGGTTTAGTTTTCTACTTTCCTTATTTGATTTTGTCGTCAGTGAAAAATCATCATTATTTTATGACAATTTTGCAAACTTTTAGTTCAATCGTAGTCATTTTGATTACGAAATAATCCACCATTCTCTAACTAAGCTAAAATAAAACTTTTCCTTATTATGTTATAATAAATTTAATAATATAATATAATAAAATTTTAAATAACGAACGTCATATTGAAACTGATTGGCAATAACCCTCCAAACAAGTTGTTCTTCTTGTGAGTAGAATATTGGATGGTTATTAGGAGTGACGGAACTGAAATTTTTGTTAACGAAAATTAAAATATTAAAATTCTTTTCAAGCTAATAAAATAAATAAATAAATATAAGATAATATAGTTTACTAAATGTAAATCCTACTCAAGCATTTATTCTTTTTAATTACTCCAGTAATGAGTAGGTAGCTAGATTTGAAAGAAGGCAAATGAAGAGGTTGAATTTTTATTACTCTACAATGCAAGTATTTTATATATATCTTAAAACGTGACAAATTTCCTCTCTCTTTGTTAATTCATCTTAAAATAAGAAGTCACACATCAATAAAATACATGAGAAATGATGGGTATATAAGTAAACAGATCTTACCTACTAGTGATGCGTTTTAAACTCATGCGGGTTTAGAATCAAAACAGACAATATCACTAGTTGGATAGATCGTTACAAATTGTATCAAAGTCATTCATGTGTCAGGTGTCGCTCCTGTATCAGCCTTGTCGATGTGGGCCAGAGTTCAATTGAGTTTAGGCAAATCTCGATAAGACGGGCCTAGAGTTCAACTGAGTTAGGCGAATCTCGGTAAGACGGGGTAAACTTTAGTGTTGAGTTTAGGAAAATCTCATGTGATGGGGCAAAGACATTTTAAAGTCATGCGAGCTTAGAACCAAAGCGAACAATATCACTAGTGATTGTGTTGTTACAATCTTGTTCTATATAGAGAAATTACTGTTTGAGTATTTTCTAGTTTTTAAGTATACACTATAAACTCAATTATTTTTCGTAGAAAGATAATTTTTTAACATTAATTTTTTAACATTTATTTTCTATCCTCATTTAACTAAAAGCAACAGATTGACACAGGAAAGTATACTTTTTTTAACATTAATTTATTGGATATACAAAATTCACTTGTTCTGATTAAAAATTAGATTTGGGCTGGATTAAGCTCAGCACCTTATTCACTTCGGCCCACGTAATATGGGTACTAGAAGGCAAGTTACTTGGGCTTCTTGCTTCAGCCTACCTCAATTATATGATTGAAATATACACAACATATATACTATCAATGTATGTCTGTATATAAGTATTTGTATTATATGTATAGTATATGCATATTTAATATAAATATACACAATTTATATAATTTCTTATATGTTTATAAAATAGTTGATCAAAGTATTTAAGGATGTAACTATACCTATTATTTTATTTGATTGCATTATAAATCTCGAGAGAAAGGAAAATATGAAATTTGAACCAAGTGACGTGCATTGAAAATGAGAAAACAAAGTATTTATAGATGGGTCAATCATTCGATGAAGGCGGAGACATACTTTCATACATCCTTGAATAAAGGACAAAAACATTGTGCTAGGAGAGTTAAAGCACTTTGAGAGACAAAAGAATTTTAGATGTGGTAGATTTCTAAAGATCGATGATGAGCTTAAAATTGTCACGTATAAGATAAGTAGGCGAAGAACAACTAGATCAGATGAGATTTTGATGGAGTTGTGAAAAAACATTGACATGGCAAGACTTTGACTGATTGACTAAATTGTTTAATGTCCTTTTTAGGACAATGAAAATAGTTAAATGATGAAAGTAGAGTATAATAATTTTGTCGTACAAAAATAAAGATAATGTTTAGAGCTGCAATAATTATAAAAGTATTAAGTTGTAGAGCCACAATCCAGAAGTGTCAACAGGTTGGTTTAGATTAACTATTGGTAAGAATTAACATCAAACCAACTTAATACCTTCTTAAAAATTCTCAAAACAAATCAAACCAATTATAATATTCATTTATCGGTTTGGTTTGATTTGGTTCAGTTATTCGATTTATTAACCATACACAAAAATAAAATCAATGATACATTCACAATGAAAAAAGAGGTGACAACAATCTGTTCAAAACAAAAGATAGTTGGAACGACTCATATAATAGAGTTTCTAATCACTAAATTTATTATAAATAAAGTTTCAAAATTCACTATGTTGGTCTAAAGGGAAGAGACAGTGACATTTCTAGTCTCAGCAAGAATTGTCATAGACATTCATATGTATGAAATTATTAAGATAAATGTTCTCGTTTTGAGCATTTATACTTTCATAAATAAATTTAAAATAAAGTTTGATGAAATACATATATGAGATCCTTAAAATTGTTTGTAAAAATAATGTATTATGTATGTATAATTAATATATATGCATATAATTTGTCACTTTTGTTTAGTCATTTTTTCGGATTTTTTCTTAACAAAGTCAAACTCAAATCAAACCAAACAGATCAAATTAAATTCAAATAAAATTAATTTATTTCGATTTGAATTAATTTTTATTCAAATCGTAAATACTCTTAAGCCACATTATGAAAGTGTGGGAGACGACAGTGGAAAGAAAGTACCGTCAATACTAATTTAACTACACATAACTTTTAACTTATTAAATTAATCATTGGTATTTATTTTTTAAGTAAATATGACAAATATTTACAATATGTTTGGAGGATTATTATTGATTGTTTCACATATATATATCATATTGTGTTGTATTATATTATATTATACTTCATATTATTAATGAAAAGAATGTTTGAATAGATTATTTTGTTTATCACTGTATATAATGTACATCAATAATTTGAATATTAAGCCTTGAAGAAACATACAGTAAGAATAGTACTACTATAAAAAAAGACAAATAATAAAACACAAGTGTTAAATAACAAATAAAAATAAAATAAAAAATATAAAAATAATTATTTAATCATATCAAATTAATTATTACACAAAATAAATTTTTTTTATTACCTAATGATAAATTTCAAGGATACAATGTAATAAGATATAGGCAACAATCTATGAAACATAATTTTTAAACTAAGATGCAACATATTGGGTAAGAACCATCCAAACAAGGTGTAAAGATCTCCTTTTTCAACCACCCAATGTCAACCAGCCAAACTGGAAACTGAGGAAAGAAGGGAAAAGTGTGTTCCGCCGGAAAATTCTTCTTCTCCCTCCGGCGCCAGTACAACATCCAAATCCGCCGTGAAATGAATTCCCGTTTCACATCACTCGTTTCCCGATCACTCAAATCCAATCGCCACCACTATCTCTCACCTCAATTATTCTCTTCTTCCACCGCCACACCAGCATCTCCACCTCAATACCCTCAAACCCTCGAGGGCCTACGACACCGTTTAGCGGCGGAGTCACCTACACTATCCGACTTCATTAGTCTCCAATCGGATAAAGAGTATTCGGTTGAGGTAGGGACGAAGAAGAAGCCGCTTCCCAAACCGAAATGGATGAAGGAAGCCATACCTGGAGGGGAGAAGTACACACAGATCAAGAAGAAATTGAGGGAATTGAAGCTTCATACTGTATGTGAAGAGGCGAAATGCCCTAATTTGGGAGAGTGCTGGTCCGGTGGGGAGACGGGTACCGCTACTGCTACCATCATGATTCTAGGTGATACTTGTACTAGAGGCTGCAGGTCATGTACATTTCTTGAATTTTGTCTATACACTTCTATATCTTGCTGATTCGAATTAGTTTGGTATCGAGTTCTAGTTGATTGATTGATTGATATTAATTTTGATTTTTGTTGTACATGATCCCATTGCTGTGCTAAGGGAAAAGATTGTCTTTTTTAACTATTGGAAAAAATAAAGTTCATTTTAAAAGAATATTTGTTTGGGGGAGATGAGGTGAGGAAAGGAAATGTTTAATGAAGACATCAACATGATTGTATCTATCTCTTTGCCACTTTTTCTTATGTTTCTGCGGCTAGAAAGGAACTGAACTGGATAATTTGTTAATATGTTCAACATAGTAGATAACATGGGTACACTCACCCTATCGTCCTGGACACTTCTGTCTGTAAGACAAATGCATAATGAGCTGAATGATGAAAATGAATTGACATGACAAAATATTTTAGCAATGGATTGTCGTTAGGAACTGAAGGTATAACAATAATATCAGTGAAAGCTGATTTGAACTTTCATGGTAATATTGCTAGAATTGTGGTGGATTCTATACAGGGGATAGAAACAAGAAGTTCTTTTTCTCTTGGCTTATCTCTCTTTTACTCTCTGAGCTCACCTGTTTTAGGTGTCATGTGCACTGTGCTTATTAAGAAGGTTAGAGGAGATGTGTTTAGGTAAATTGAGTTTAGATTTTATTTAGGCATGGATAAACAGGACTTGTGATCCATGTGAACATCACTCACTAAATCTGCCCTTTGAAATTTCAGATTCTGCAACGTGAAGACATCACGCACTCCACCTCCTCCTGACCCAAATGAACCTGCCAATGTGGCTGAGGCCATTGCCTCATGGGGATTAGATTACATTGTGATCACTAGTGTTGACCGTGATGATTTACCTGATCAAGGAAGTGGTCATTTCACTGAGACAGTGCAGAAGTTGAAGGCATTGAAGCCACATATACTCATTGAAGCACTGAGTAGGCGCTCCTTTTTTAAATACCTTGTTAACTTTCTACCTAGACCAGAACCCCAAAAAGCTGTGAACAAATATATGGCTTCTTGTTTACTCTTTTACCTTTGTGCTTGATCTGATATGTAAGACAGTCTATAAAAGTTCAATAAAGCTACTGCAATTAGGTCGATAAATGGCAAAATCTGCCTTGTGCAAATAAGTGGTGTTCCCTGTTTTATTGTTACATTGACTGAACAATCATTGCCCATCTAGCGTCATAATAAGTCCAACTTCTTGTCATCCATACACGTGCTTCTGTTCTTGTCCTTCAATCCTCTTTGGCCTTTTCTCCTTCTCCCCACCCTGCGTTATCAGTTTGATATGCTTTAATTTGATTTGATTATCTTCCGGTTGTTAGTGGACCTTGGCTGTATGAGTGGCTGAATCTCATCTGGTAGTGTTATCCTTTTCTCTTAAGTCGTAGCCATGACACTTTAATGCCAACAGAGCTCCACAAGTTGACATAATGACATCTTGAGTATGAAATTCACATATTTGTTTTTGTCTGATTCTTATGAGAATCTTGATATTCTGTTTATAAGACATGATTAAAGGTATTGCTTCCTAGTTTTTGACCTTTAAATACGATTACAAAAGCAATTTATACTGTTGTAGCTTTTCCGAAATTCTAGAAGCGGTTGTAGGTGGTATTCCCTGTTTTTATTTGAGTGGTTTTTTTTGGAAATGAGAGGAGCTTGTGGTCACAAGATTTTTTTTCAAAGTCCTATAGGCAAAGGATCTGGCCTAGAGATACTATTTGTGCTTTTCCTGCCATTATATAACTAACTAAATACATACAAATTATAGAAGTTTGACTTTTTGTCCCTTTATATTCCCTTTTCTGCATCAGTTAAGAATGCATAGATAGGTGGTTCATTAAGTTGCCATTCTAGTTGCTAAACCCGGGATTTTGGAAGGTGTAATGGTTACCTCTGCCCAAGTGTTATTCTCAGTCATATTTACCTTCTTTCTGAAAGTTTTAATCAGAGAAAAGAAAATAGTGCATGACATTGACATTTGAATCTTCTTCAAAAAAATTTTGACATTTGGATTTGTATCACTCTCAGCTTTTTTATGTATCTGTTTATCTGATCACATAGTCAAACAAAAAGGTTGTGATATTATCTGATTTCATCCTGCAGCTCCAGATTTTCGAGGAGATCCTGAGTGTGTAGAGAAAATTGCCAAATCTGGATTAGATGTTTTTGCTCATAACATTGAAACCGTTGAAGAGCTTCAGAGTGTAGTACGAGATCATCGTGCTAACTTCAAGCAGTCCTTAGACGTCCTGAAGATGGCCAAGGACTATGCCCCTGCTGGGACTTTGACAAAGACTTCAATAATGTTGGGCTGTGGGGAAACCCCTGAACAAGTTGTTAAAACAATGGAAAAAGTGCGTGCGGCCGGTGTTGATGTAATGACATTTGGCCAGTACATGAGACCATCAAAGCGTCACATGCCTGTTTCTGAATACATAACCCCTGAAGCCTTTGAGAGTTATCAAGTTCTCGGCACACAAATGGTTTGTTTTCTCCTCCTTTTTTATTATTTGTTGTCTTCCTGCATATCATGTTCCTGAGTGGGTAATATGGTATATTGCTTATGATGGAGATACTATATCATGTCTAAAGAAAATATATATCTCAATGTTTAATCTGTTTTAAGGTTTGGAGATTGTAAGTTTGCTATTATGGAGAAGAGGTGCAATTTTGATTAGGAAGTGGAACAAATATATTAGGTGAAAGTCAAAGGGGCATCATCGTAATTGATTTGTCAGCCAATTGTTACAATATTGTAGAACACTCTAAGTCTCCCAATGGTTAATAGTATTAGTAGTAGTTACTACTTGTAGTTATTTTTTTTATAGCATTTGTGGGTTCAATGCGAAAATTGTTATGGATTAAATTATAAGAAATTTTTGAAATCCAAAATGAATATTTGTGAACAATGTGGATATCATTTGAAAATGAGTAGTTCGGATAGAATTGAACTTTCGATCGATCTTCATTTATTCAATGCTTTGGAAGAAGAGGAGCAACACTCTGCGGGAGGGGCATAGTTTAGATATATGCCAAGGTTTCAAGCAAAAAGGAAATAAAATTTTTATCTGAATCCTGTCTCTTTATTTGCAGTTTTCAGTCTATCAGTAATTATTTCTCTGTAGTAGTTTGCAGTTTCTCATTCAGTAATGTTAGTGTTAGAATAGGAATAGGATTACATTGTCCTATTTTAGGAATAGGAATAGTATGTTGTTTCCTAGTTGGATTTGGATTAAGTTGTAGTGTCTATGAATAGGGTCTTATGTAACATATAAATACACAATTCAATAATATATTTTTCCCAATATTTCTCACATGTTATCAGAGCATTTGTGAGGGGAAAAAAAGGAGGTAGCAGCGTCACTGATCCAGTTCCGGTGGCTGGTTGGTGTTTTCTTTGTTTCTGTGGGTGTTGTATGAAAACCAACACCATCACTAGGCATGGGTAGCCCGGGAGACCACAACCAAGCCAGAACCACCGGAAAACTTCGCCGCACGCACCCTCACGCGCCGCTGGAAGTTTCTGTTTTCCAGCGAGATTTACTTCGCGCGCCGGCGCGTGTGGGCTCTCCGGTGACCCTTTTTTCGATCTTTTTCTTCTGCCGGGGTCGTACAATGATTCCGACCACCCCCAAAATTTTTATCCAATTTCCGTTGCCGGAATTAGGGTTCCGGCGTCATTTTTACTATTCGAGTCAGTTTTCCGGCAGTCATTTGACAACTTATTCGAGATTGTGCGAAGGGATAAACCTGTAGTTTTTTTGGTTTTCCTTTATGAGAAAGGGGCAGGGTTTGGGCAGGTTTTTGTAGTTAATGATAGAAAGTAAAGAAAAGAAGAGGTGGGAAAATACTGATCGAAGCAACAATGATGCCTTTCCTTTAAACATCATCGCATGAGATATCTCTGTAATTCTCCTTTTAATTCTCTAATCTCAATTTTGCCTTTAGATGTTCAGCTTTAACTATGTTTATTGTCATCTTCCAAGTTATGGAAGAGGGATATTCTGATTTTCTTGATGATTAAATTATCAGAAGGGATGGGGTATATTTGAAAGTTCTCTTTCTATTAAAAGTTTTGTTGGATTAGTTGGTCTTCTACAAGTGTGCATGTAAGGCAAAACCACATGTGACCTGCCGATAGACATCATAGTTTCTGTGGAGCTGGGATGACAAGGAAGAAAGAACAGTTATGCTTTCGAAAGCCAGATAAATGTAATTGGATGGACTGATATGGGTTGTGAACAATCTGGGATCATGCTGCGATTTTGCTCTTCGCTTAAGAGGCACATTATGGTCACTCAGTAGAGAGGGATCAATGGCTTTTGTTGTGAATGGAATTCTCCATTCATTGAGTGAGGAATTAATCTTGTTTCATACATTGGAAGATTTTTATTAGTCAAAGGGCCTGATCTTGCCAGATTATTGCCATTTATTTAATGTGAAGTCCTAATTGTTTTAGCTAGTGGATAAGGCATCAAAATCAATGTGATTATATTAACTCGAGTAGAATCCACGGACCAGACCCCACTTGCGGAATTACACTAGATATGTTGTTGAGTAGAGCGAGTAAACTATGTGGTTATGTTGGGTTCTTCTTTGTATTTAATTTTATTTTTCTGGTAGACATCATTATCTTTGTGTTTCTATGGGAACATTATTTCACTAAAACACCGTGGCAATCAGGGTTGTAGGAGAATTCTTGGGATTTGTTTAGAAGATAATTTTAATTTTGGGCCTATGTTATTTTGCAATTTTACGGTGTCTTTTTGGAATAGTTCTGCTTTCTGGAAAGATTCTTTGTTTTTCAAGTTTTTGGAGGATAGTTACTTACTTGTATGGACTTGGTGAAATGTATGTTGGTAAGTGTGTTTCTCACAAGGAAGAATAGTGGATGTAGTGGTGTTTGCCAGGAACCTTGTATTCAGGACAAGGTTGGAGTGGCCTGCGTAGTGGACAAGATTAGGGAGGCGAGGCTGAGATGGTTCAGTTATGTGAAGAGGAGATGCACAGGTGCTCTAGTGATCTACAATTTGGGACAACACAAAATTATGTGGACTTCTACATTCTGTTGCAGTTCATCTTTATTTTGGTGCTAGTACGAAATTTAATATCTCGTTTAGATTTTTTAAAATATTACCATATTTTAATGAGAAATATTAGAAAAAATTTTGAGTGTTCAACTTTCTTGGTTTATAACAACTCATCAATCGAGTCAATTCTGAGTTTCAAGTATTTAAACTAGTCTTACAGGTAACAAATAATCTGAGAATTACGTCTCTGGCCTTCTTGCTCAAAATATATCGTGGATCGATTATTTCTCTTATTTCAGCATTTTATTTTGCCACACTTCACTCAACATCATCTAGCTAGGTGTACTTGGAACTACCTTATTGTTTCACGACATGGTTGAACTTGAAGACGGAAACATTGCTTCCTTACTATATTTTGATGTCAAATGCAACACCTAGTTGTTTGGATACTTTTAATAACTGTGAGAAATATGAGAGAAAAATATTATTGAATTGTGTGTTTACATTACTACATAGAGACCCTATTTATATACACTACAATACAATCCAAGTACAAGTTGGAAACAACATACTACTCATGTTCCAATTCTAAATAGAATTTTTTTTATACTCCTATTCCTATTTTAACACTCCCCTTCAAGGGGGTGCATACAACTCATAAGCACCTAGCTTGTTATAAATATAATCAATACAAGGACCAGTGAGGAACTTGGTGCAAGCTGATCACTTGACTTCACAAACTTTGTAACATTATCTCTTGAGAATATCTTTTCTCTGACAAAGTGACAATCAATCTCAATGTACTTGGTCCTTTCATGAAACACTGGATTTGATGCAATTTGAAGGGCTGCTTGATTATCACACACAAGTTCCACATGACCAATTTCACCAAATTTTAGCTTCCTCAATAACTGTTTGATCCAAATAGGCTCACAAGTTACTACAGTCATTGCTCGATATTCTGCTTCTGCACTCGATCGAGCAACCACATTCTGTTTCTTGCTCTTCCATGACATCAAATTATCTCTTACTAATACACAATATTCGGATGTAGACCATCTATCAGAGGGCGATCCTGGCCAATTGACATCTGTATATCCCGTGATATGCTCATGGCCTTGATCTTCGAAGAGTAGTCCTTTTCCGAGCGTTGACTTTATATATCATAGAATACGAACAACGGCATCCCACTAACTATTACAAGGGGAAGTCATAAACTGACTTACAACACTCACAGGGAACGAGATGTTAGGTCTAGTCACTGTGAGATAATTTAACTATCCCACCGGCCGTCTAAAACTTTCAAAATTACTAAGTGGCTCCCCTGTCCCGGAAGCAGTTTAACATTGAGATCCATAGGAGTGTCACGGAGTCTACATCTCATCATTCTTGTCTCCTCAAGAATGTCTAAGGCATACTTTTGTTGAGAAATAACAATATCCAGACTGAACAACCTACTTAGAAAATAACTTAATCTACTAAGATCTTTAGTCTGAAAATGCTTAAAGAGATGTTTGCTTATTTGCGCGATTTCAAAGGGATTCGTTATATTCCTTTATAACAATAGGATCATAACTGGGTGGTGGACCATGCAAAGTATAACATATGTCGAGAGTGTGTCCAGACTTGTGACAATAACTACACTTAGACCGAGATCTTCCAGAACGACCTCCTCCTCGTCGGTTCTCCATAGTAGATGTTCGTTTATCAATAGTTTGAGATGCAAGAATAGAGGAGCCAATGGTGGGTGCTGAAACTACTTTATGATTGGGAGGCGCAGCAAGATGAAGTAAACGAGAGAATAATTCATACATTGTAGGGATGGTAGGACTAGTTAAGATCTGATCACGTACATAATTATGATTAGTAGGAAGTCCAGCAAGTGTAAGGACTAAAAACAATGTCTGTCTGTACTCTTGTTGTGTTGTCATGTTCGCGGTGACTGGCATCAATATTTCAAATTCCTCCATGACTGTCCGCACTTGTTCCAAGCATGTAGACATATCAGATTCTTGTTTTTTTAAGTTGGTCATTCGAGATACCACATTATAAAATCGAGATATGTCATTAGTATGAGCCTTTTGCCAAACTGAATAACATGTCTGGAATGGGCGAAATAAGGGCATCAACTTGGAATCAATAGATCGCCATAGGAGACTACTCAATTGAGCATCAACCTTCTCCCATTGTGCTTTGGCTGTTGTAGATTCCTCAATAGCCTTTATCTTTTCATCTATCACACAAGCATTGATTGTTAAGTGATCATGGACACCTTGATCTTTGCACCATAATTCAATCGAGGAAGCCCATGCTAAATAGTTGGAACTTCCCATTAATGGTTCTGAAGTGATCATAGGATTTGAACTTCCTATTCCTGTACTTTTGGAGTCAAACATATCAATTCCAAAGGACATCTTGTGAAATCAAACTTTTGTAGTAAAAAATTGGTCGAAAACTGCCTGGAAACACTGAAAAAGTTGTTGGAACCCTAAGTTTGGTGATCGAATCTAGAAAAAATGACTGGGTTTTGGTTGGAATTATTGACCGACCCCAACAGAAGAAAAAATCGTAAAAAAACTCACTGGAGAACCCAAACGCACCGACGCGTGACCTAGATCTCGTTGGAAAACTGAGGGCATGTGAGTGACTGTTTTCCAGTAGTTCTGGCTAGGTTGTGGTGGGCCGAGCTTCCCGAATCCTATTGATGGTGTTGGTTTTCACACAACACTCACAGAAACGAAAGTGACACAAAACAGCCACCGAAACAGTGACTCTCTCTCTCTCTTTTTTTTGTGAGAAATATGGGAGAAAAATATTATTGAATTGTGTGTTTACATTACTTACATAGAGACTATTTATAGACACTACAATATAATCCCAGTACAAGTTGGAAACAACATACTACTACTATTATAATTCTAAATAGGATTATATACTCCTATTCCTATTCTAACAATAACTGACTACCTGGTGTATCTGCAGGGGTTTCGATATGTGGCTTCTGGCCCCATGGTTAGGTCGTCATACAAGGCAGGTGAGTTCTATATTAAATCCATGATAGAAGCTGATCGTGCAGCATCCTCGTCTTAGCTTCTGGTTTTGAGATGATATATTGTAGTTTGCACCACAAGTTTCTTGTTCACACCATTTTTTAAGATTGAAAAAGATGTAGGTACTCAAAATCTGATGGGCTATAATGTTTGCCTTGTGTAAGTTGCTGTTATATCTAAATAATCTCACGCAGTTGTACATTAACGTCATGTAATTATTCTTTCAATACTGATTTTATTTTGCCCAACTTAAGCATCAGATAGCTTGATTTTTCGCGATTTTATAGTTCTGCTTGGTTGAAATTTGTCGATGTTGCCCAATTTTTTCACGCAAGGAGGATTTCTTAGTCCTTGAATGGCATGTGAATGTCATTTCGTAGTTTGTGTCCAACAGGATATTTTTTATTCTCCGAGGCTTGAACTCGAAAACTTCTGGTTAAGAGTCCAGGAAATAGTTGATGTGAAAATTTGTAATTGCTAGTAACATATACGTTTTTGCATTCAATCTTTCTTGGCGCTTCTATGAAACGGTAATACAATTTTTTGTTGTTAATTTGTAAATGGAAACCCATTTGAATTGAGGAATTGGCATATGGAATGTTGGAATTGTCATTCAAAAAAGCAAAATTGCTTTTGTGGGTGACCTAGTGGGAAATTGTGGACCCTTGTAATAGTAGTGAATATAATCCCAAAAGAGGGACAAAAAAATCTCCTGGAATAATGCTTGGAAATAACTTTTTACTCTCCTATATTTTCTTTTAGTTAGTCTAAAAAGAATGATGTGAGGTAGTGTTAAAGTCTGTGTATATCTTATTCTTCTCAAATCTACTTGTGGGATTTTATTGGGTTTATTATTGTTTTTGTTGTACCTTTTCTAAACTCCACTTGTGTGATTTTCACTGAATATGTTATAGTTGTAGTCTAAAAAGAATGATGCCTTTTAAATTTAGTAGTAATAATTTGATTGTTTTTTGAAAAAGAAATTTTGATTTGTTATTGGTCTTAACAAATCAAAATTAAGTACATCACGAATCAAATATGGAGATTTATTATTCACTCTATAGCATCAGTCAAAGAACTGAAAGTCCGAGCTAACTGATGGGTATACTGGTTGGCCAATCTTCTAATGAAAGTCAAAGAAATGGGAGTAAAGTCACATACAAATGCTTTACAATCATGAATAATAATATCAAAGTAAATTTTTTTTTTTTTATTACAAATTTTAAATATTTTTTTTAAATATTTTGTATTAAATCAACCTATGTCGTATAAAATAACAACAAAGGAGTATAGCTTTTGAGGTAATCAAATTGTATGCTATAGTATGTGCAAATCACCGCTATATTAGGCTCTAAATCATCACTCAAAAGATATACTTAAAACAATTATTAGGGGACCCCTCATAATTTAGCATTCAATTTAAATCAGTCCAAAAGTTTAATTATTTAATATTTTTAATTTGCGATGATGGAGCTTTGTTCCCTCATATTTCCC
>JAPFFP010000099.1:10333501-10353327 GCA_026153255.1 Solanum medicagineum
TCCGTGGATGTAGCCTATTTTTGGGTGAACCACGTTAAATCTGTGTCTCCATTTATTACCTTGCCCAATTTATTTATGCTTTTCAATATCAATCCCGATCCGTATCACTCTTCCGCTATCGCCTGATACTCCCAACAATTAGCTTTCTACAGGTCTCAATAATTAACATCTTAAAATATTAAATTGAGACTAAAAGTGAATTTATATTGGACCCGTACTAGCATGGGCTATTGTAACTAGTCCATCAAATATGATGCTCTTTATTTTAACTTTTGCGTTTTTGTTTTTGTTGCTCATGTAATGAAAGTTTGTGGGTTAAAGTACCTTTATGGCTTTATCTATGCCCTAGTTTTGCAATGCATAAGTTTAGAGAACTTTCGTTTGTCCAATGTAAGTTCTATATATATGAACCAAGTTGTCCAGCATATTGTGTTGTAACTACTTCGTTCGGCATAAGTCTAGAGAACTTTTGTCTTGTACAACTTAAGTTATGTGGAAATAAGTTATGCCTCTTAGGACATAACTTTGTGGATTCTGAAACTAAATTATGTCTCTACCGGCATAAGTCATATAGGAACTAAGTTATGTTTGGTAAGACGTGACTTGTGGGTTCTGAACTGAATATATGCCTTTAACAGCATAAGTTCTGTAGGAATTCTATATCATCCCAATCTTGGGGGCTAGGGGCATTCGTGCGAATGAAAAAGCCATCTTTGATCCTACGGTTGGACAATAACTAGAATTCTTTCATCTATCTATACAATACTAGTTTGACTGATGGGTTCAAAATACATTGCAAAGTACCCTATAACCAACTCGCAATGAATAGGGAAGGTATAGTAATGTTATGAGAATGACCTAATATTGAATACTTACAATAATATATCATCAAACGAAGTTCTCCCGTGCTTCCCAACATATTGAGCTCCACTTGTTCTTGTCCAAACAAAGAGTGTAGATTCCATAAAAGATGAAATCAGTTAATGTCCGTACACTAAAATTGCATCTTTGTGAGATGTAGATTGCATGTAAATTTTCTTAGACAAGGGGTATTTATCACAATTGATTTACCATGGATATGTGACTTGTGCTTTTTTTTTCGGTGTTGTTGGTTGTTACAGTAGCGGGGGTCTCATGGTATATGCAGAAAATGTAGACAACAATGAAAAAATTGTTGAACGGAGTCGATTAGATTCAAAGAAGAAGAAGAAACTAGTGGTACTTGGAACAGGATGGGCTGGCACCAGTTTCCTAAAGGATATGGATATTTCTTCCTATGATGTAGAAGTGGTGTCTCCGCGTAACTACTTTGCATTTACTCCTCTGTTACCTAGTGTTACTTGTGGAACTGTTGAGGCACGAAGCGTTGTAGAGCCAGTCAGGAACATAATAAAGAAGGTATGATGAGTTCTCATTACTACTTGTTTCGGGTGTTAACTGGACCACATCAAATGTTGCACTAAACAAGTAAATACATGACATGTAGCTTTATATATAGTTTCATCAGTTAATAATAATCAAGCATTGTGTAGTTTCATTATCAATATTAGTATTATTACTCTCCTAATATCTTGTTTTACTAATACCCGTTGTTCTTTTGTTTCGGTAATAATAGTATTGTTGATACTTTCTTTTCTATTTTGGGCAATGCGACATTCATTATTGTATTTCCTTTTCAAAGTTGCTTTGATATACTTTACTTGAGTCGAGGTCTATCAAAAATAGTCTGTCTACCTTCAAAAGGTAGGGGTGAGGTATGCGAATGTAACACCCTCCCATGACCCCATTTGTGGGATTACATCGGATATGTTGTTGTTTGTTGCAAGTCAATATCAAGCTTAATTATGATAAATTATGTAGTTTATTGCATGTCAATATGAGTATATAACTGGACCATCCAGTTTTCTTCTCATGCTATCTTTGATCGTGTTGCTCTTTTTAATTTTATGTATTATTTCTGAATTCTTGTTTATTCTTAAAGAGAAATGGAGAAATTCAATTTTGGGAAGCAGAATGTCTCAAGATAGATCCTAAAAACCATAAAGTCATTTGCCGTTCTCTTGTGGAAAATTTGGTTGGACAGAATGATTTTTCGCTAGAATATGACCATTTAGTTGTAGCAGTAGGAGCTCAAGTGAACACTTTCGACACTCCAGGTGTCGTGGAACATTGTCACTTTCTGAAGGTAGACTTGATCTCTATGCCCTTTCGTGATTTATTCAGATAGCGGATCAATAGCACATTTTCTCTAAACAAAATGCACCTACATGTATTTTGAGACCTCATTAATGCAATAGTTTTGGGTTCATGTGTCATACAGGAAGTTGAAGATGCTCAGACGATAAGGAGGACAGTAATAGATTGTTTTGAAAAAGCTGTGCTCCCGGGCTTAAGCAAAGAAGAGCGAAGAACCAATCTTCATTTTGTTATAGTTGGAGGGGGTCCAACTGGAGTAGAATTTGCAGCTGAGCTACATGACTTTGTACATGAAGATTTGGTAAAATTATACCCTTCTGTTAAGGATCTAGTGAAGATAACTGTCATCCAATCTGGAGATCATATACTGAACACGTAACAATTCACGAACTTTAGTGTCACCTTAAAAAAAATGAAATTTCAATATTGGACAATTCATTACATATCAATAATGTATTGGCTATGTGTAGGTTCGATGAAAGAATTAGCTGTTTTGCTGAATCGAAGTTTCAAAGAGATGGGATTGAGGTTTTGACAGGTTGCCGTGTTGTTAGTGTTTCTGAACATTCAGTTAACATGAAAGTAAAATCTACGGGAGAACATGTCATTGTACCCCATGGTATGGTTGTATGGTCAACTGGAGTCAGTACTCGCCCATTTGTGAGGGATTTCATGGAAGAAATTGGCCAGGTATGTTTTGCACTATGATCTCCTTGTTTATATATTGTGTTATTAGCACCAATAAAGCCCGTGATGAGTTGGGCGGCCTCAGTGGGTTATGCGTATTGAATTGAACTCATTGCTTTCGACTTGAATTTTACATACATATGCACAGCTAATTGAGAATATATAATAAGAACACACTCATCTCTGGTGGTAGTCTTTTCCTTTCTGCTATATCCTCAGTTTGAATCCTCGGAAACAACCTCTCCACCTATATGAGTTAGTGGTAAGGTCTACGTATATTTTACCCTCGCCAGACCCCACTTGTGGGATTCCGCTGGGTATGTTGTTGTATATCCTAAGCTTGAAGTTTCTAATTGGCAACAGTGCAAGTAATTTCAGTCATGACGATGTGATTTTTTCTTTGGCAGGGAAAGAGATGGATTCTAGCAACGGATGAATGGTTGCGAGTAAAGGATTGTCCCGATGTGTATGCTATTGGTGATTGTGCCACTGTCGATCAACGTAAAATCATGGTATGCAAGCCTTTAGCCAAGTAGTTACATTCAGGAATCCTTGAATATACAGGATAAAATATTCCCAACTCTGTTTTTTCCTTCTTTTTATGATAAATGACTTTCTCGAACAAGTAAAACACAACTCTAAATTTCAACGTAATATAGTTTCAACAAATCATAATTAGTACTAGATTCATAATATTGACAGGCTTTCATATTTTTCACCTACAATTTGCATTTTGGTGTGTCGCTTCAGGAAGATATTTCAACCATTTTTGAAACCGCGGATGCGGATCGCTCTGGAACTTTAACTATTGAAGAATTCCAAGATGTTCTGGAAGACATAATCATCCGATATCCTCAAGTGGAGTTGTACCTGAAGAGCAACCATTTGTTTCAACTAACGGAGTTATTCAAGGATTCAGAGGGAAATGCGAGAGAGGAGGTAGATATTGAAGGATTTAAGTTAGCCCTTTCTCATGTAGATTCCCAAATGAAGAGTCTACCTGCTACTGCTCAGGTATATGTTCCCTGGCGATTGTATTCATTCCTAGTGTATTCCGTTAGTTAGAGGGAACGCATGCAAGGACCATTCCATTTGTTTTTATTCATTTTTGTTATCAGTTACATTTTTTTCCTTTGTTCACATTGGTAGGTTGCTGCTCAACAAGGTTCATATCTTGCTAGCTGCTTTAACCATTGGGAAAAATGTCACGCTAACCCTGAAGGTCCTCGCCTCTTTGGAGGTGATGGGCGTCATGCATTTCGACCCTTCACGTATGGCTTCCTCTTCTTGAATAAATTATTTTCTTACTTACTGAATGTTTGTTGAATTTAAGCTCCAAAGAAGTAAATCAAATAGGTTTTTCCATTTGAATTCCCTTCATTGAAGAAATACACTATATATTCAAGTTTATTAGTTTTTTATGCATAAACACTAGACATTGAAATTCCTCGACTTCTTCATGCATTTGCGTATTTATATTTTGAATGCTTTTGATGAAAATTCTGGTTTTGCCACTTTTTCACTTTAAGCCAGGTCGTAGTGTCGCATGTTCTCAACTCGACCTGCACTCCCCTTTGTTTCTTAATCCTTTTTCAATTGTTGTTTTTATCTAATACTAAACTTGTTTGTTTTCTTGTTCCTTTAAAAATCGTCATTTCATTTGTGTTTCCAGTTGCATGGAATAGCATGAATAGCACAAGTAGAATTAGAGCTCCTCTAAGTTTGATTAACTCCTTCAAGGCTTAATTATTATGGTATACTAACTAGACCATAAGTTTCAAAAGTCTTATAGCTAGATAAATGTGATAGAATGTTTAAAACGATATATAAGTTTTTGAAAATTTACTATTTGGTGTTGAGCCAAACTATGTTACACAAATAACAGAGTGAGTACTAAGTTTATCCAAAAGAAATTATGTGTACGATGATTCTCTGCACGCACTTAAAATTCTAGATCCGTCTCTGTTTAATTCTCGAATGTTGTGATGTAGGTACCGGCATTTAGGACAATTTGCACCATTAGGTGGAAGCAAAGCAGCAGCAGAGCTACCTGGAGACTGGGTATCAATGGGTCGTAGCACACAATGGCTCTGGTATTCTGTGTATGCAAGGTGATTAATTAAATATGTATTTAATTCTTGGAAACAGCCGCTCTCGTAGAAATGCAAGGTAAGACACCCTTGTGGTCAGGCCCTTCTCCGGAGCCTACACGAACTAAAGCACCGGGCTTGCCCTCGTGAATATCACGTAATTATGTATGTTATTTGTAGGAAGATGTACAAATCTAATTATACATAGTAAAGTAATATTTGCATTATAATTTCAGCAAGCAAGTTAGCTGGCGTACAAGGATCCTAGTTGTAGGGGATTGGACAAGAAGATACATTTTTGGAAGAGATTCAAGTCGAATATGATGCTTTCATTTTGAAATTGCCTCTTCGCTACTTTTTGGTTACAAATGCAATAAATTTCTATTTGTATAAACTTTTAGTGTACATCGATTATTTGCTATCCACTCTAGTTATTTTGTTTTATATCTTAGTACTTTCTACTTTTGGACGATATTTTTAAGATGAGGGTCTTTCAAAAACTACCTTTCTATCTCTATGAGGTACAACTGTAGAGGTAAAATCTGCGTAAATTTTACCTTCCCAAACTCAACTTGTGGGATTGCACTGGGTTTATTATTGTTGTTGTTTTAATCACGAAAATGTTCAAATTTTTCTCTGAACTATGTAAAATGATTTATATTTGCCCTTCGTTAATGGTTGAGGTCAAAAAAAATTATATTTTGATTCAACGTGAGTAATTAGTATTTAAAAAGTTTGATTTATCAGATTGTCTTTCAAATTCTTTTTAAAAAGGCTATTGAATCATCTCTCTGTACATAAAGTAATATATATATTGAATTTAGAACAAAAAGGATGAGGTAAGTTAGGTATTGAGTTGATTTTTGGTTTAGTTGGATTCTAATTGATCCAAATTCTTAATTAGTGTGTTAAACTTTTTTTTCCCTTTTAAAATTAAATTTGTCATGTTATTAGATCTAATTAGATAAAGTACAGTGACTTTTCAAAGACCAAAAAGTAAATACTTAAATTACAAGCTTAATGGCCAATTGCCTCGAAAGAAGTAACCGAGTAATCAACTCAAGATTTAAAATATATAAACTATTGATCATATAAAAATAAATTATTAACATAGTTTGAATTTTATAATTTTATATTAGCAAATTCATCACAACTATCACCAATCAGCACCACTCACAAACCATCTTTACCATCGCTAGCGAACGTCAATATTTTATTTTTTTACTCGCTTTATTTCACTTTATATGACTTACTTTTTTTTTAGTCGGTCTAAAAAAGAATGATATATTTTTATATTTAGTAACGATTTAATTTTAAAATATTCATTTTATCTTAATGAAATGATTTCTAATACGTATGACTTATTTTAGACCACAAATTTCAAAAGTTTATTTTTTTTCTTAAATTTCATGCCAATTCAAAATAACTCATATAAATTGAGACGGGAGGAATATCAAATAATTATTTTATTTCATTAAATTCATGATTTTTCTCACTAACATTCAATTACTTTTTAACTTGATTTTTAAACATATTAAATTCAACAAACAAATAGGCTCTTGTTATAAAAGTATATAAAACAATACACAAAATAAAGTTGAGAAAAGACAGAAAACTTCTTATTCCTCTCTAAGTATATTTAGATGTGAAAAAACTGACTTAGTCTCCAAGCAGTAGTCTCCAAATAGGATTTTAACTCTTAAAAAATCACTGTAACTCAAATATGTTTTATAACATGTCTACAACAACAATATTGGGGTCGGATGTACACAGCCTGACCCCTATGTTTAAAAACACAGGGCGACTGTTTCCAGATGACCCATGATGAACATCGAAAGTTACATTGACTGACTGCTACTTCACAATTGAAAGAAGCGCAGACAGTTTAAAGAGCCATTTTGCTTTATTCCATCCTACTCCAAAGCCAAAAAATAGTGAATCTTTGGCTCCATCCAAGATTAATGGATAGATTTTATAACATGTCTAAATTTTCAAAAGGCATTTAAATTTGAAAATTTTCTAATATGGTCAAAAAAGGAAAAACATATTGACAGGTAGGAATTGTACTTGGAGAGTCTCCGAATAAACTGGAGATCAAATAATGACACGTTCCCTAGTTTTTAGGTGTTGACAAGTCAAATAGCGCTAAAAAGTGCTTATTTCCTGACAGTTACTGTCCTTAAAAAAAATAAAACAAACAAACAAATAAAAAGTGGCTGTGCTGTAACTGCGTGCATGTATGGGGATTTTGACAAATTTCCTTCTGTATATAACATGACTAAATTGTGAATTCAATAGGGCTGCAAATAATAATGAGTGGGTATAGTTTCTTTCAGAGAGCCTCCAAGGCTTTCAATGACTACCCTCATCTTCCTAAACTTCTTGTGCTTTTTACTGTCAGGTTTGACAAAATTACCATTTCTTCTTAGTGTAACAATTGTTTTCTTGTTGTTTATTAACATGAGCACCAATATTGATAGTCTTTTTTAAAATTATTACGGTCTCTCTGTCTTTCTGTCTCTATGAGATAGTGATAAGATTTGCATGCATGCTACCCCTCAAACTCCACTTGTGGAATTTCACTGGGCATGTTGTTGTTGTTTATTTGGAGGGGCTCGAAAAATAATAATTTTATAGAAAATGGGATGCCAAGGTTGGATCTAACACAATTTTTGAACCGCATTTGACATGACTTACATTCATAATAGACACAAAGTTGAGGAATTTGAATCCCTTACGAGCGAAAATTACACTGTTACAGTAGATTAACTTTTTGATTTGTTACTTTTTTATATTTTGAATCCCTTGAATTATCTGTCACACTTTGCAAATAATTGTTTGAAGGTGTGACTGAAGTTTCATTTATGTTTAATCTTTGTTAGGATCAAACGCTTACACCACTGTATCAAAAGTTATAGTTGATACTAAAGACGCAATTTTATTTCTTAACTAAGTCTACAACACAAGTGATGTTTGATCTTTACTCCGACTCGGACCATCTTAGCTACCCTCATGAGCCTCGCCATAGGCAGAATGTTGGCGTTAGCCAACAATCTTTCTGCCGGATATAAAAGAGTAGAGGTCGCGTATTACGATAGAAGTCTAATAGGCCGGTAGGGTTAGGTTGATGTATGTCTTTGTGACATAGTAGGTTATTAGAAATAGTCGTGTCTTTATGTCTTGTGTTGTCATTATTGGTCTTATATACTTTTATCATATTTACATACTATCATCTGCGTTTTATTATTAATCGTTTTCTTTTTTTA
Source organism: Solanum medicagineum (assembly GCA_026153255.1). Taxonomy (NCBI): domain Eukaryota; kingdom Viridiplantae; phylum Streptophyta; class Magnoliopsida; order Solanales; family Solanaceae; genus Solanum; species Solanum medicagineum. The sequence continues at coordinate 10,341,741 of JAPFFP010000099.1, forward strand.
TTCTTTCCTTTTCCTTTTTTTCTTTTTTTATTTTTCATTTTTTCCCCATATCTAGTATCTTCTGTTTATGAAGCTTGATTTTTTATACTAGAGTTTTCCGAAAACAACCTCTCTATCTCTGTGAGGTAGTGGTAAGGCCTGTGACATTATACCCTCCCCAGACCTCACTTATGGGATTCCACTAGTATGTTGTTGTTGTTGTTTTCTCCAATGAAAACCTGAATAGAGTGGAATACATAGATGATTCGTGTCATTGATGCTACTTTATTTTGATTGACTGATTTGTTTTGGAATTTGCAGTGGTGGAGGGCTAGCTACTGTATGTCACACTGCGTTTGCTGATGCAGGTCAAGATGATACTATTAAGAAGAAGAAAGTAGTAGTACTTGGAACAGGCTGGGCAGGAACAAGTTTTCTTAAGAATTTGAAAGACCCTTCTTATTCTGTCCAGATCGTGTCTCCTCGCAACTACTTTGCCTTTACTCCTCTGTTACCTAGTGTTACTTGTGGCACAGTCGAAGCAAGGAGCATCGTAGAACCAATTCGTAATATTGTCAAAAAGGTTTTACACATCATCCATTATAAACATCATTGATCTAGAAGTATGTTGTTTTTCATCTTCACCCTTAGTGACGCCTTGTCGCGTATTTATGATTTCTGTGTAACAGAAAAACTTCGATGCTGATTTTAAGGAAGCTGAGTGTTACAAGATTGACACTGTAAACAAGAAAGTTCACTGTAAAACAACCCAACAAAGTCATTTAGGAGGTGGCACAGAAGAGTTTAGCGTAGATTATGACTACCTGGTGATTGCTATGGGCGCTCGAGCAAATACTTTTAACACCCCTGGTGTTGTGGAGAATGCACACTTTCTAAAGGTACGTTTGCTAAGCAACTGTCTATACTGAATTGAAGTATAGTCTCTGATGGTACATTTTGAGTCTTGTGACTCGATCTTGGTACTAGTCCATAATGATCAAAGTCTACACGTGACCCTATTAGTGAAGCAAATTCAACGAAGCAATGCATGACTGTCTCAATCTTATTTTTTCCGTTTTTCTTTTTATTGTCTGAGTATTCAGGTTATAAGAATATTCCAAATGCACCCCTTTCTCCATGCATAAACTGAAGTATCATGCATAAACTAAACCAATACTTCAGATAAGCATGAAAATGAAAGCTTCTACAAATACAGATACACCTTATCTAGTTTTCTGAAGATCAAACAAAGATATTTCAATGCAGGAAGTCGAAGATGCTCAGAGAATTCGTAGGACTGTGGTCGATTGTTTCGAGAGGGCAAGCCTTCCAAGCATAAGTGAAGCCGAGAGGAAGAGAATCCTTCACTTTGTGGTTGTTGGAGGTGGTCCAGCAGGCGTGGAGTTTGCTGCAGAGCTTCACGATTATGTGAAAGAGGATCTCGCCAAGTTGTATCCTGCACTTAAACAATATGTCAATATAACACTACTTGAGGCCGGAGATAATATACTGAACATGTAAGTAACATTCTCTCCACACACTACATTGGAGCTTTTGGATTTTGAACCTGTGTTGCACGGATTCTTTAAAAAATGTGTTGGAGGATCAGATAGTCCAAGCGCACAGTTTTTACAGCAAGATTCAAATGTGCTTTTCGATCAGTTGGTGCAATTCATATGATATTATAGCTTGTTACTTGTTTGCTTGCCACCTACCTGTAAGGATCTGCAATAAGCCGTTCAAACTTCACTTTTTCAGGTTTGACAAAAGAATTACGGCCTTTGCTGAGGAAAAATTTTCAAGAGATGGCATCAAGCTGAAAACTGGATCAATGGTGGTGAAAGTAAGTGATCGCGACATATCAACCAAAGAGAGAAGCACTGGCCAAACTGTTACCATACCATATGGAATGTGTGTTTGGGCCACTGGCATTGGATCTCGCCCCGTCATTATGGATTTTATGAAGCAAATTGGTCAAGTATGTTCAGTTTTAGTATTACTTGTTAACATTTTCTTGTTTCAGCACCAACTCACCTTCTTGTGATGGTCTGTACCAATCTGTGTTCTTTGATGGTTTGCAGACAAACAGACGAGTCTTAGCAACAGATGAATGGCTCAGAGTTGAAGGATGCAATGAGATTTATGCTCTAGGTGATTGCGCCACAATAAACCAGCGCAGTGTCATGGTAAAGTTACTCAATCCTTAGATTTATGATTTCTTATACTGAATTTCAACAATTTAGCAGTATCATGCTCATGTAGCTGGTTGTAAAATTTTCCGCTTCATTGTCTTTATACTAGTTGAAGAACTAAGTTAAGTTGTTTTAAATATCTAGAGTTGATTAACCATTTCAGGAAGATATTTCAATCATATTTAGCAAGGCAGACAAGAACAATTCTGGTACTTTAAGAGTGGATGATTTTAAAGAAGTGATCCAAGACATATGTGAGAGGTATCCTCAAGTGGATCTTTATCTAAAGAAAAAGCAGCTGAAAAACTTCAATGCTTTACTAGACTGTTCAGAAGAAGCTGCTGAAATTGACATTGAAAAGTTCAAGAAACTACTTGCTGAAGTAGACTCCCAGATGAAAAATCTTCCTGCTACAGCACAGGTAAATGAATATATATAGAGAGATATTAATTTCTCGTTTATATGCTTGTATTCTTATCTTATGCTTCTGTCCTTATTGTCTACTCTAGGTCGCGGCTCAACAAGGTAGTTACCTTGCTGACTGTTTCAATCGCATGAAAATATGTGAAGCAAATCCAGAAGGTCCACTAAGGTTCAGAGGGACAGGGCGCCATCGCTTCCATCCTTTTAGGTAGGCATGAAAATCACTCACTAGGGATGATTAACACAATCATGAACCTCTTGATATTATGCTTCAAGTTGGTTCTTTTCCCTCTCTCTTACAGGTATAGGCATTTGGGGCAATTTGCACCTTTAGGTGGGGAACAGACTGCAGCTCAACTCCCTGGAGACTGGGTTTCAATAGGTCACAGTACTCAATGGCTCTGGTACTCAGTATATGCAAGGTAAGTCTTGTCAAATTACTAAAAACACTTGAGGCGTACTCTTTACTTTAATTGGTTTGGTGTAAACACCGAGTATGAGCAAGTTTTTCATATTTCAGCAAGCTAGTCAGCTGGCGTACAAGGGTGTTGGTGGTATCTGATTGGATAAGGCGTTCAATATTTGGAAGGGATTCTAGTAGAATCTGAAACAGCATCACAAGTCTGAATTTATTGCTTTTTACATACTGTAATTGAGCTCTTTTTACTAGTGTAGTTGAAAATTTTTATTCAGATTGTAGTTTCCTTAACCAACTTCCTGGTTCCAAGTAGTATTTCATCTGTATTCTTTAGAATTCCACTAGTCTTTCTGGCACTTACAAAGGGCATACATGAGATTGTTCAGACATGTTTCTCATAGCAATGGAATTTCACTGCTTGCAAGCAAGGTCCAACAGCAGAAATGAAAACTTAGAGATTCAAATAAAGTGCTAAAATGACCCTTCTCGCCACACTGCAAGCTTATCGCGTAAATGGGATTCAACAAACAAAACAATATCAAAAGAACTTCACCTGTGCATTTTTTGCTAAGGGATCAATTGACAACTTCACCTGGTTCCGCCACTACATGCAAGTTGATTAATCACTAGAAAGTAGTACATCAATGAGGTACAGAACAAGGGAACTTTTTTACATGTAAGGTGGATGAAACACATCATACAATTGTAATATCTCTGTTTATTGTGTAATAAAAAGGAAGGGGGGCTCAGTCAGTAGAGAAGCCCTTTTACACCATTTACATGATGCCCCAAACTATAAATGATGTTACAATATCCACAAAATAATTTGATATTTACACCATTAAACATCTACTAGATGCATCTCTTCTTCCTTTTCATGCAGGATAAGAGCATATTAAGAACCAACGCAAGGAAAAATACTTTGAAAAATTCATGTGTGTAGTCATTTAAGAGATTGGACCACCAAACATGGGAAAGTCAGCCTTGTGCAATTGACAATAGCTGGTTATGGTTCAACTTTACTGGCCTGTAACCACTACTTATGGTTCTTCAGCTTTGCTGGCCTGTAACCAAAAGAAATTTTGTGAACTTCAATATGCGCAGAAATAATTCCAACAAGTAGTTGTGCCTTTAATAATAGAATCATATACAATTAAAACACACCAGTCTGCAGATCCATTTTAAGCCAGATAGATCATATATTCTATGAATATACATACCATAACAGATCCCTTCTAGTCGACGATAGCCACAGCAGCAGCAGAATACAGCAAACTGATGCTTTTTGTGAACTTTACTCAACGGGTGTACATAATCAATTTTGAACCGCTAAACTATCTATTTTTCTGTCTATTATAGTTTGCTACGCGATGATTTGAGATTGATTCCTTCATCTCATTTGCAAAAGCAATAGCCAACTCAAACTTCCCCATCTTCTTTAAATTACTGACAAGTAATTTGTAAACATGAATAGACGGGCAGATACCCTTGTGCTTCATCTCATTAAAAAGTCTCAGAGATTCTTCAATATTACCAGATTCTCCAAAGCTGTCAATCAAAGCACTATAGGTTCGCAAATCTGGTTCAATTTCTCTCTCACACATCTCCCTGAAAAATACTAAGCACAACTCAAGCCTACCAACCTTCCGCAATCCAGTAATCAAGGTATTATAAGAAACAATATCAGGAATTAGACCATCCTCTTTCATTGCCAAAAACTCATTAAGCATTTCATCTATTCTACCACACTTGCCTAAGATTCCCAAAATGGTATTATATGTGATCACATCAGGTTTGGATTTCAAACTCTTCATCTGATCAAAAATCAGCAAGGCCTTGTCAACCTGTCCACATGCAGCAAAGGCAAAGATGATCCTATTCATAACTGTAGTACTACTGGGAAATATCAACTCCGAGATCTCCCGAACAAATCTTAGTAAGCTGCAAACATCATTGTCCTTGATAAATGCCTGAGCAAAGATGAGATATGTAGATGAATTCAGAGATTTGCAAGATACTAACAGATCCTTGAAACACTGACATAGAAGTCCAATATCGTTTTCCTCGCCTGCAGCTTCCAGAAGGCGATTGTGTGCACTAGGGCGAAGGGGAATATTTTTATCATGAAACGTACGCACTAGCCTAAGGGCTCCTGATAGATTTCTGTCATTGCAAAACTTATCAATATAAGTAGCACAGAGTTCCTGTCCTGAACTTTGAGAATTAGCCATAACAGAGAGAACTTCAGCCAACACTTCATCCACAATTTCTACAGGGGAAGCCTGGGTTGAGAATGATTGGCAGCATCCAGAAAACGTAATAGCAAAAGTTGGCCAATTGAGGAGGACTCCAAATGGGATGGATTTAATACAATTCTGTATTAGAAATTAGCAGTAAATCACAACATTAAACGACCAAAGAAAAGAATGTACTGCCCTAAGATAAATAGCGAAAAGCAAGTGATTCAAGATTGGGTTCAGAACGTCTGATCCATTCAATGCCATATTTGTTAACAGAATGAGAGTCAAAATAAAAAGATATAATCTCATAATTCAATGTTGCAAAAAGAGTTTCCCGATCTCAATATGGTGTTCTCTTAGTTAATTGTGAAATGAGTCTTAACTGCCAACCTATATATTCAAATAGGCCTTCGCGGTACAAACTACAGTTCATAGCTATCCTATCTTAAACTTTATATGAGATGCTTTGAAATCAATTTCCACAAACTAAATCATACAGAGAAACTTCATTGCTAAAGCCTAATAACTCGATCACTTTGTTTAACTCCCACTTCACACGCAAACACCAATCCTACCCCATCCCCGACCCAAAAAAAAAAGGAAGGAAAAGAGAACAGCCACAGACAACCATACCAAATAACATTCATACATCATGTCTCTTACCAAAGATCAAAAAACCGGATTGTTAGACCTGCGCCACCTTAATCAAAGTTCATTTCTTTTGGCTGGTTACTAATAATGACAGTAATCTTAGCACAATTGCAGAACACCAAACATCCCCTATCTAACCGTTCACTTATAAATACTAAAAAAAAAAAAAACTAAATTTGTCAAGCTTCATTCCACGAAAATAAACAATAGCCTACTCCAAACACCCCAAAATATAGAGGGTAAAGACCTTTGCATACCACATAATGACATGTTTGCGACCACAAGATTAAAGCTACATATATATATTTAGCTTAAGACCACAAGATTCAAAAAGTGTTCTTTTACTTTCTTAAACTCAATACTTAGTCAAAACTAGACAAACAAACTGAGACAGAGGGAGTAAGCAATTTCAGGTAAAGAAACTAAAAACCCCAACAGAAAAACACTCACGTCAAGCAAGAAATTTCCACGCCGATGCAATGTGTTGGATGCCCGAAATCCTTTAGCAGGAGAGTGTAACCCCACAACAACACTATGGTTCAATCGATTAAAACAACAACGGCATAATAAGAAAGTTAAACTGTTCAGCTTTGCTCTGCCATTCAAAGCAGCTGCTACCATCTTTTCTTCAGAGATTTTGGGGGTTTATGAAACTCGAACTAGGGTTTTAAGGATTGAGTGGCAAAATTGTAGATTCATATCTGTGCAGACACATGGATCATGAATTGGGGGAAAAGCCTAAAACCCCTAGTTTTCATGGCGTCTCAAAAGAGTCAATAGAAAACCCTTGCTCGCATTTTCGGCTGTGGAGGGACCGAGGCCAACGTGTATTATTGCCTATCTGATGGTTCATAAAAGGGTGGTTTTATGGTATACAGAGTAATTTTTTATAGATAGTTTAATCCTAAATTTAATTGCTGAACTAGTTATTATTTAGATAATTATATCTTGTAATTATAAGTATAATAGTATATGTATATTTTGTTATACAATTTATAAAATATTTATATAATTTACTCTACAATTTGTAATGTTTATATGTTTTTCTATACTATTCGTGTATAGTATTTGCATAATTTGTTATATAACTCTCAGTGTTTATATAATTCACCCGTAGCGTTTATAGAATTTGCATATTTGTAAATGACGCTAAATACACACGTGCGAATTACACAAATTTAAACTATAATTAATGTTATATTAGTGGGAAGTTGTAACTAATTCAAATCATAACTATATTAGTTAATTAACCAGTACTCCCTCCGTCCAACTTTACATGGCCCCTATTGACTTGGGACGGAGATTAAGAAGTAATAAATGATGGGGTAATTTTACCAAAGTATCATTTGAATATAATAAAATACTATGTCTTGAAAAAATGTAATGGGGAAATGACTATAATTAATAATAAACGAAAATTAGGAATTAAGTGTAAAATTATCTCTTTGATTTCATAAAGTGGACAAGTATTATTAAACACCTCAAAATAATATAATAGTCAAATAAAGATGGACTAGAGAGTATATATTTATTTATCAACATAAATTTCCATGTATATAATTTAGCCATTTGGTTACTTATACAAAAATGATTTGAAATTAAAATTGGAAAAGATATTGAAAATTGAAATTGTCTTTAAATAAGATAACTTGAAAGAAAAAAATTTCAAGCAGATTGACATTTGGTACCTTAAATCACTCGAAATAGCCATCGAAATAGAATGGAAAGAAAATAGGGATCGACAAGACCATTACTAATAAATTACTGAAACAAGATAACTGGATCGGCGAGGTCAGAATAATATCAATGACTAGTGAAAGGAGTGAAAATGCCAACTTAACCAATAAAGTCGATAAGGCTGCAACTCAAATCATATATATACAATAAGGAGACAAGGCTACCAAAGAGAAAACTGAAAAGACCCAATAAATTATATCTACAAGTCTCAATAAATACTATAGATCAACTTATCAAGACAAGTCCCCCACAATATCTAACCATTGTACACAAAAACTCAAGTATGCAAAGCCTATAGACAGCCTACAGCTTCAAGAAGAATGGAGCTTACCACCCCTCAGCTAAGACAACACCCCTATTTCAAAGGCTGATCAGGACAGAGGAAATTAAACTATTATTTTAATGTGAAATATCCTCAAATGATATTTTTTGAAGTCTAGAAGACGGTGTTTACACAATTTTATCCTATCTTGTGAAAGTAAAAAAACTGGTTTCATAAAGAGTATAAATTTAATTTATGTATTTTATTGGTTATATCTCCTATATAATGCTTGAAAAATAGTTTGATCCAATTTTTTTGTAAATCTTGGTAAATTTTATGTGTTGAGAAGTTTGGGTTATATGTTCATTCTAACTCTCATAAATCTGGATTCAAGGTGTGTAAATATCAAAAGATATATTTCATGGATTATATGTGTTATCAAAAGCTCTTTGCTTGGTCATGGATATTTTCCAATGGCTTGTTCTTTGTGACATCTAGTTTCTGCACAAAAAATATTTATCAACAGCAGATGATTCCTACTGTCCTACAAAATATCCAGAAACATTTAACGGAATTGCTTCACGGTGGACAAAATATAGGATCGAAAGCTCTTGATTGGCCATGGATCTAAGCAAATGACCAATGTTTGCCTATAGCATATGGAATTCATATAGCTACATGAGTTGTTAAGAAGAAGAAGAAACTAAGGTGTAATACCCTGCCTCATCAATGGGGAGTGAAAAGAGAAACTAAGGTGTAATAACTGCGGAAACATTAAAGAGTTGAATTAAACTCACATTTAGACCCAAAGATGAGCCAGTAGTGAAAGTTACATTAGTAAAGACTGAGAAGCATAGGTGGCAATTTCAATCCATATAAGGTAAAATAAATTCATTTTACCATATTTATTTGAATAGATCACTCATATTGATTGGTCTATTTTAAAAGCTCATACAAATATGGTCAAAATGAAAAATAGGGGTACCCATATAGACCCATAGATCCCCACCTCATAATAAAAAATTATTATTTGCACAAAAAAATTTTTTTGTGTGCATGAGTTTTTTTTTTATTTTTCTTAAAGAATTTGGAGGCAGAGGTGGGGCTAAGGGGATGAGGGTAGGGTGGAAATGTGAGGGGGGGGTGTTGGAAAAATAGGGAATAACACAAAAATAAATATGGAACAATAATATGAAAAATGGAAAAATCACGACACCAAATATTTAACGTGGTTCACCTGACACTTTTTAGGCTACGTCCACAAATCAACACTTCTATTTTATTTCTTCTACTATTACAAATAGTAGGCACAAGTGTACAATTTCTTCTACTATTACAAATAGTAGACTCTCAGAGAAAAATACCAAAAAATAGTGGACACACTATTTCTTTTAGGAAAAAATATTTCCTAAGTACACGCTCTAATTGTTCTCACAGACTATTTTATTTTATAGTCTATGATATACCTCACAAAAGAAAAATATTTATTTTCTTTCTGTGGCTCTCACTGTATTTTTTCTCTCTTTTGTTGGTGTGTCGAATGAAGAGGAATATAGGAGTAATTTTTGGTAGGTATCAAAGCAGCCTACAAATTGAAAAACAATTTGCAGGAACTTGACAACCTTGAACAAGTTGCCAACTTTACAATTTGCAAGAATAAGCTGCCAAGTTTGACTACTTGAATTTGTTAACAAAACAAAAGGGGATGGACCCCACAAATCTCCCCCTCCCGACCCATTTTCGGAAGGAGGTATCTCCATCTTCTCAGAGAGAGCTCATGCCGACAAGTTCTTTGCACAATTCAAACTTGTCTCTTGTCACAACTTTGGTCAGCATATCTGCAGGATTGTCATTTGTAGAGATCTTTTCAATTTGCATAGATTTGTTCTCTATCTTTTCTCGAATCCAGTGGTATCTCACATCTATGTGTATTGTCCTTGCATGGTACATCGAGTTCTTACTCAAGTCTATTGCACTTTGACTATCACAATAGACGACATACTCCATCTGCTGCAGCCTAAGCTCTTGAAGGAATTGTTTAAGCCATATCATCTCTTTGCTAGCTTCAGTAGTAGCAATATACTCAGCTTCAGTTGTAGATAGTGCAACGCACTTCTGCAACTTTGATTTCCATGATATAGCTCCCTCTGAAAAAATAAAACAAATATCCAGTAGTGGATTTTCGGTTATCAAGGTCACTAGCCATATCAACATCTGTATAGCCTTTTAAGATTGGACTAGAGCCTCCAAAACACAAACATTCATCTGAGCTTCCTCTCAGATACCTGAGTATCCACTTTACAGCTTCCCAATGCTGTTTTCCTGGATTATCGAGAAATCTGCTTACAATACCAACTGCATTAGCAATATCAGGTCTAGTGCATACCATTGCATAAATTAGATTTCCAACGACAGAGGAATATGGAATTTTGGCCATATTCTCTTTTTCCTCCCTTGTTGTTGGGCACATTTTCTTGCTCAACTTCATATGACTAGCAAAATGTGTGCTAACAGGCTTAGCATTCTTCATATTGAAGCGCTCCAACACGCGTTCAATATACTTCTTTTGTGATAAATAAATCTTCCTTTCATCTCTGAGACGAGTGATCCTCATGCCCAAACTTTGTTTGGTATGGCCAAAGTCTTTCATAGAAAAAGACTTACACAACTCATTTTTCAGCTCGTCAATTTTGGAAGAATCCTTGTCCACAATCAACATATCATCCACATACAGCAATAGGATGATAAAATCATTATTAGAAAATTTTTGTACAAACACACAATGGTCTGAGGAAGTCTTCTTGTAGCCTTGCTCCCCCATAACAAATTTAAACTTTTTGTACTACTGTCTAGGAGCTTGCTTTAGGCTATATAGACTCTTTTTGAGTTTGCACACAAAATTTTCTTTACCTTTTACTTTGAAGCCCTCAGGTTGTTCCATATAAATCTCCTCTTCTAGGTCACCATGAAGAAAAACCGTTTTCACATCCATCTACTCAATCTCCAAATTTAGACTAGCAGTCAGACCAAGAACTATACGAATGGAGGACATTTTCACGACAGGTGAAAATATTTCGGCAAAGTCAATACCCTTTCTTTGACTGAATCTCTTAACAACCAATCTAGCTTTATATCTGGGCTTCTAGGTGTGTTCTTTAATTTTAACTTTGAACACCCACTTATTTTTCAAAGTTTTCATGCCCTTAGGCAATTTTACCAACTCATAAGTATGATTCTCATGTAAGGATTTCATCTCATTTTGCATAGCCTCTATCCATTGACCTCTGTGTTCATCTTCCATGGCCTCCTTATAACATTCAGGTTCTCCCCCATCGGTGAGTAGAATATACTCATTTGATGAATAACGAAATGAGGGAACATGTTGTCTTGTGGATCTCCTGAGAGAAATATTTGATTCATCCACAATTTCATGAGCTGGAGGATCATTAATAACACCATCATTGTTATTATCAATATCAACATGTTGATCTTGAACATGATCTTGGGCATCGTCATGATCATCGAGCCTGCCAACATCACGCACACTTTCATGAGGCACTTCCTCAAATTGAACCACACCATCAGTACTAGAGGATTCCAGCTTCTCTGTTTTCTCAATGTCTTCAATTGTTTGATTCTCCATGAAGACGATATCGCGGCTTCTCACAAGCTTCTTTTCAATTGG
>JAPFFP010000099.1:10399586-10422889 GCA_026153255.1 Solanum medicagineum
CGGTTGTTTCCAGATGACCCATGAGGAGCGTCGAAAGTTGCATTGACTAACTGCTACTTCACAAATGAAAGAAGCGCGGACAGTTTAAAGAGCCATTTTCCTTTATTCCATCATACTCCAAAGCCAAAAAATAATCAATCTTTGGCTCCATCCGAGATTGATGGAAAAGACGTATGTATATATATATATATTATATTTAGTTTTTTACTTGATGTCTAGTGTTCATATTGAAGCCAATTATATCTAGATTTGTATCGCGTAAGGCCCCATTTGAGAAAGCACTTCCTATAAAGGAATTTTTCATTCATCTCTGATTAAGAGAAAAATAGCATCATCTACTGCACCATATCCTCTGGCGGTTATTAAACAAATATTACGAGGGAAATTATGCATAACAAAACATTTTTTTCCATTAATAATTTATGTCCTAGGCAATTGGGTCTCAAACTACAATTATATAAAAATAACACTAAAGTTAACTATTAATTATGATTTAATATGGACCCCAACAGCTCAAATACATGACTTTCCTAAAAGACTCCTCAGATTGTTTTGCTTTAGTACTGTTAGCAGAAATCAAAGAAGAAGAAGAAGATTGAGAAGAGATCTTTTTGGCCTGTGAATATGACTTTATATTGTTCCTGGCATGCTGATTTATTGTTTTGATGGTGTTGTTCAACCTACTAACTCCTTGATCTTTCAGTGCCTCAATCCATGCCTTGCTTGTTGAACTCATTTTTAGCTTCTTGAAAACCTTCGTTAATTTGCTTTAAAAGACTTGAATATATTTTGCGTTGGTTGAACTCTCAGCGATTTGATACTTCTCAATATATAGGCAAGTGCGGCTCAATAAAACTAGAGGCTTTATCTCTGAATTCTTGCGGCTTCGGAGCATGGTTTTTAAAAATTTCAGTTACAGTTACATTTGTGGCTATGAATGTACATTATTACCCTTGTGCCTAAGCTTTAGACTATGGTTTCATGGATGTGACGTACATTTCTGTCCTTTTGCTAATTTTTCATTCCTCTGGCTTTGGAGCATGGTTTTTCATAATTTCAGTTACAATTATGGCTGTGAAAGTACTTTTCTACCCTTATGCATGATTTTTCACCAAGAAAATTTCAAGGGTATAGTCGGTATTTCAAGTATATATTAATAGCTATAGTTGATTGAAGTAGTTCGTTTGAATTTGTCTTGGTTTGGATTATTATGAGAGTAACAGAATGAAGTAATGCCGCAATATATTCATCGTACATTCAATAATTTTAAGTTTTTAATTTTTAAGAATATTATACTAGTATTATATATGATACTGAATTTATTTGATATATATAATTTGATATTTCTAATTTTGATCTATATAGTATGGTAAGTCATTTATGATTTATTCATATGTAGAATAAATTAAGACTGCAAAATACTAGAAATTCCTAAAGTTCCACAATAAGCAATTTCAAACCTTCATTTTTGTTAAAATGTAAAAATTGCACACTATATATGATTTATTCATATGTAGTGTAACTTCTTCCCCTGTTTTCCTGTTAAATATACTAGTGTATACATATAATTTATTCACAGCGTAACATCGATGCATACAACTTCTCGCCTCCTAGAATCAGTAAACGGCTCCTTATGACCCAAGGATGACCCATGCAACTTTTCTTCTTGATCAACGAACTAGAACAATACGAGATTGGAAAGAGACTTTCACTCCAAAACAGAAATTCGTTGATGGATTTTTTGACTTTATTGAAGGATGTTGAAGAATGTCTTGTTGAAAAATGTTGGATTCGATTATTTTAGGCGTCTAGGTTTGTTGGCCGAAGAATAGGATGAGGGAGATGCCTGTGGAGCATGGGTGAGGAAAATTAAGGCGCGTGGTCATGGAGAATTATATGTAATGGGTATATATAATGTATGTAATGTTTGTATAGATACTATTGAAATAAGACTTAGTTTTGAGGATTTTTCGGCAAAAAATGGGTTAGAATAATCTGAAAAGATGCGTAATGAGATGGGGAATTAGATTTAAAATTAGGCCATTTCAATTGTAATTATGACCAATAAAAGACGTTAGCAAATTGAATTAACCGATTAATTTGATCACAAGAGGAATTAATACGAATCAATTAAAGATCTCTTTGGTATTAATTATTCTTAAAATGAAAGTGACTAAAAATAAATCTATTTGAGAAATTCTTGAAAAAATATGAAAAATATAAATAATTAAATTCGTAATACTTCTGAAATAAACATATAATATATACTATATATAGGCATAATTAAAATTAAAGATTTAAACTCTAAAAATTACTTGAAAAATATTTTTTACATTTTTGAAGTTTAATTTTCCAATGTGTTAAAAATTAAAACACTCAAGGTACATCTCTAAACTAGTTACTTATAAAAGTAAGTATTAATTAGAGTTAATAAAAAGTAGTCATTTGTTTTCAATACATTACTTTTGATGTTGTTGTTAAAACTTTATTTACTAATATGAAGGTTTGAGTTGTTTGATTTAAAGTTTTAAAATAATTTCAGTTAAAAGTAAATAAATTTTCTTTCTTCTTTTTTATCTAAATTTTGTACCAGCTTTTAAAATAATTTTAAATATTATTTTAAGTTAAATTAAATTCATAAAAGTTACAATTAAATTCTTTTGGGGCCTCAATATTTTGGGGTGTAAGAGTACAATCTATTGCTTAGCTTTATACCTTCAGCAAAGAAAGTGAGAGGGGAATGCAATGCAAAAATATATGTTTTTTGTATTGTGTCATGTTAATCAGTTGTACGTTCTATTGATAATCCTCACTAATCAGTCTAACTAATTAATCAGTTAACAAATATTTGTAACAAATTAATCAACCTATACTAACCAACTAACACAATCTCTAGAAGGGTGCTATCATATTATAGTCATTTTTAAAGATATTTAATTTATTTTATTCAGAAAATATTACCGAACAAGTAAAAATTGACTTTGAGAGAATCTTTTGCTGTATATATTTTTTGGATGATAGTATATAAGGTACAGATCAATATTTTTAAGTGTCAGTAATAAATTTTAAATTATGATGAAATAGACACACAAACTAGTTAAAAGAAAGTTATTTCACAACTATTATAGATACTTAAAAGTTATTTTAATTATATATAAATAATATAAATTTTTCGTTGAAGGGGTATTCAAATGATCTCTAAGACTCTAACATACTCCGCCCCCAAATATTCCAAGCAAGCATAATCTTTGTAATTGGGTTGATATAAAAAATTATAGAGTATCCATTATTAAAATTGGAAAATAAACAAGTAAATAATACAATCCAAATAATGCCAAACCAAATGAAAACCAGTAGAATTGAGTATAATTTCCTGATATTTGTGATTGCATAAATTTGTTTTCGACAAGAGTTAAGTGGACAATTTAAATTAGCCCAAGCTCTTAAAATCTTTTACAATATTGTCAAAAACTATGTACAAAAAGTTGACACTAACTAGATTTAACTGCTATTTGGATTGATGATCAATATGGACCCCAACAGCTCAAATACATGACTTTCCCAAGAGATTCCTCAGACTGCTTCACCTTTTTCAATTCTAATTTGTTTGCAGAAACTAGAGAAGGTTGAGAAGAGATCTTCTTGGCCTGTGAATATGACCTTAAATTGTTCTTTACGTGCTGATTTATAGCTCTGATTGTGTAATTCCACCTGCACACTCCTTGATCTTTAAGTGCCTCTACTACTCCTACGCTTACTGCTGCAACCCATGCTCTGCTTGTTGAACTCATTTTTTAATACAAGTTTGCGAAGATTGAATTTGCTTTGTGTTGGTTGCATTCACATATATAGATAAGAGCGTCTCAATAAAATTAGTTTTTTAGCTGTGGATCCACGCTGTTTTGGCGCATGGTTTTCCAAAACTTCAGTTACAGAGTGTGGACGGGAATTTACATTTCTGCCCTTACATGTGACTTCTTTCATCAGGTGAATGCAAAGGGTGTAGTTGGTATTACAACTTGAGAGTGGAAAGCTGGCTCCACATTGAATTAGAAAATTGTTTTCAATTATTGGAGAGGTGATGTGCATGACGCCAAAAAAAAACATAAAACAACGACTACTCCCTTAGGATGGATGCACACGGATTGACTAGAGAAAGGAAAATCCAGCAGAGCCTAAACCATGGGAAGGATTTATAAAAATTAAACCACATCATGACATCAATGTGTTGGAGTTGCTTGCTTAAAATATCACGTGATATTCGCTCCGTAGAAAAAATAATTTACTTCGTATGTTTTAAATTAAATAATATTAGAAATTTATTTGGTAATGATGAATAGTTTTGCAAAAAATAGGATAATTTTTACCCTTTTTTTTTTATATTAGGTAAGAAAGTAATAAAATGTTGTCTCTAAAGTGGAATTTCATTAGATATAGAGGTTGGGAGCCAAAAAATATTTTCCCATGTGCTAATCACACTCCATATATTTATTAAGAAACTATAAAATATTATTTCCTCCGTCACATTTTATGTGGCACCCTTTGACTTGACATGATGTTTAAGAAAAAAAAGAAGACTTTAAATTTGTGGTCTATAATCATTCTTAGATATTTGTGTGATTGTCACGCCCCGGGAGGATATCCTAGACGTGACTGGCACTCGGAGACTATTGCTAGCCCCAAGCGGACCACTCAGTCTCTTTGCCATCGTTCAGTCAATTCATCAGCGAAAAGAAAGGATATATTGAATGCAAAAACTATCCTATTAGTGGGCTCATACTATCAACATCATTCTATCATAAGAAAGCAGAATAGATAACGAAAAGTCTCAATAATAAAGGAAAGAAGTATGAGGGACAAGAACCCTCGACATCAACATCTACGTCTATGTCTATGAAGCCTCTATGCTATGATCTAAGACGGTACCATGACAGGACATGGCTATTAACTGATAAATAAAAGACAATCAAATCAGAAAATAAATATCCTCCGGATGTTGGGGAGGACTCACCACTGTCAGGAATGAAGAGCTCTGAACCTCAACGATCGGGCTGCTGAAGTCCTCGGTCTATAGTATTTGCATCATAAAACGATGCAACTTTAGAGAGACGTTAATATGTGAAATGTACTATATGTAAAATGGGCTAAGAAAAAGGAAACAGTATAATTGACACTTATCAATCACTCAGCCTCACCTCAGATATAAGAGACAAGACCCTATCACCTCACTAGCTATCAAGCTTCAAGCCTTCACATCACATCGGAGTTATATTATCATGAAACCTATCTGGAAGTTTCTATAGCCGACAACCACTACCCATGAGCCGGTAGTGAAACAACGAAAAGATACCGTTGCCACATCCGTCCAGTACCTTGCCGGGGTAAAGGACGAGTGTGTCAGTGGATCCAAAAGTCTGTCAAGTCCTCTTTTGGGCAAAGAAAACATCCGTTTTCACAGTTCAATCCTCTCCTACGCTGGTCACATAGTTAATGGGTCTGAGTGTGACACATTCTTACCCATTTCGGTGCTAATACTCCTCCCAGGACTCAATATGCTCATAAGTCTGTCAATCATCAAGAATTCTCATCACGTAACCTCTACGTGCAAGACTTTCTGTCCAATCTAAGGGAATTATACCCATTCGACTCTATCAACAATAATTTTCAGCTATCACAGACACCCCACACTCAATTCAGGACTTAGATGCAGTCAGACATCATCCTCAGACATTCAAAACTCTAGACAACCCCTAAGTTCATTATTCAAGTCATTACAAAGAAGAAAATTTAAGGATCAAGTCATAATCATATAATAAGGTGAAAATACAGTAAGTTTTAAACATGATGATCATCCGTTCATAATATAAAATTGTTGTTTAAAGATTGGAAAACATAAATTCAAGATAGTGTACAAGAATCGAAGCAATTATTCAAGAACCTAAAGTAGTCATTCAAGAATTTAAAGTAAATACTCAAGAACCTTCAAGAATTCACAATCAAAGCTTCTAGACATGAATTTGCTATCTTAACTCTACATTGGCACATGGGAGAGCAATCTCATGCTTTTGGGTAGCCTTTACATACCTCGGAATGGAAATCTTTCGAAGAACTTGGAAAATTCTTGAAATCCTTGCTTGATTCTCCTCTTCTTCTCTCTAGCTTAACGTAAAATTGATAAACTTAGAATAGTTTTGAGTTTAAAAACACTTTTTGTAAGAATTATACTTCAAAAATTGTGTGGGAGATATAAAAATGTCGGGAAGGACGAAATTGCCCTTCCCGAATCAAAATAGAAAACTGCTCCTCCCATACACTAGTGCGCGTTGCGCACTAGTATAAAAATACACTTTTTCGCGAATTTTCGATTTCCGTCGAATTTTTGGAAAAAAACAAAGTGTAGTTCCGCGTCCATTCCACGTCGCAGAAGGGACGCGGAAACCTCACTGTTTTAAGCCCTCTTTAAAAATTATAATTCGTGTTTTGTGCGATAAAGCCGAGTCGAGACGATTTTCCGACTCAGTTTTTTGTACTGATTGCAAATACGATCTCGAATTTTCCATCGAAACTTGGGAAGATACGTTGTGCGCATGACCAAGTTTAGGGGCATTTTAGTAATTTCATGGGGTGTTACATCATCTCCCCCTTTGAATCATTCGTCCTTGAATGATGAGTAAAGGTCCAAAGAAGACTCGAATAAACTCAGAATTCATCTCATTCCTCACTCGGGACCACTCGAACTCTCACTATTCATCATCTATCTATCTTTGTCTTAGGCTCGAGAATAGAATAACACAAGGCATCACTTAATGGAAAAGAATATTCTAAATTGGTAAGAATAAGAATGTTTACCTTCGACGTCATCATCACTTGGCACGAATAGATGCGGGTATTTGAGCTTCATCGCTTCCTCAACTTCCCACATTACTTCCTCAACAAATTGATTCCTCCATAGGACTTTAACGGAGGCTATCTCCTTATTCCTCAGCTTGCGAACCTGTCAGTCAAAAATCTGGACTGGAACTTCTTCGTATGCCAAACTGCCTTTCACACCCGTACTCTCCATCGGAATTGCTAAGGTTGGATCCCCCAAACACTTTCTTAACATCGATATGTGGAACACCGGATGAACCCTATCTAACTTGGAAGGCAAGTCTAACTCGTAGGCAACCTTTCCAATCCTTCTTACAATCTGGTATGGCCTGATGTAACGGAGACTCAGCTTCTCCTTTTTACCAAATCTCATGACACCCTTCATGGGTGACACTTTCAAGTATATCCAATCATCTACCTCGAACTCCAAGTCCCTTCTCCTCACATTTGTATATAACATCTGGCAACTCTGAGCTGTCTTCAACTTTTCCCAGATGACTTTCACCTTCTCCATGGACTGGTATACGAGGTCAGGCCCAATTAACTCAGCTTCACCCACCTCGAACCAGCCAATCGGAGATCTACACCTCCTCCCGTATAATGCCTCATACGGGGCCATATGGATGCTGGCATGATAACTATTATTATACGCCAACTCAATCAGTAGTAAATGATCATCCCAGTTTCCTCTGAAATCAATCACGCAGGCCCTCAACATATCCTCCAACGTCTGGACAGTGCGCTCTGCCTTCCTGTCTGTTTGAGGGTGAAAGGCGGTACTCAAATTCACCTTCATACCCAATCCCTTCTGGAACGATCTCCAAAATTGAGAGGTGAATTAAGCTCCTCTGTTTGAGATGATAGACATGGGAACCCCATGCAACCTCACAATCTCCCGAATGTAAAGTTGGGCATACTCTTCAGCCGTATAGGTTGTCTTCACCGCCAAGAAGTGAGCTGATTTAGTCACATGTCTACAATCACCCACATTGAATCATGCTGCTTTCTGGATCTTGGTAAGCCGGTAATGAAGTCCATATTAATATCCTCCTATTTTCATTCCACAATTTCAAAATTCTGAGCTAACCCACTAGGTTTCTGATGTTCAACCTTAACCTATTGGTAATTAGGAATCTTGGAAACGAATTCAGCAATATCTTTCTTCATCCCATTCCATCAATAAACTTCCCTCAAGTCATGGTACATCTTGGTGGAGCCAGGATAAATGGAATACCTTGTGCTATAAGCTTCGGCCATGATTCTGTCTCGAACACCATCAACATCAGGTACACAGAATCTCCTTTGATATCTCAATACCTCATCTCCCCCTTTGGAGAAAATCATCACCTTTTGCTTGTGAACTGTATGTTTCAATTGGAGTAAGGTAGGGTCTTGGTCTTGCTTCTCATTCACCTCAGACACTATGGAGGAAGCAGAACCATTCTGAACATTGACCTTGCCTTCGTTGTTCTCCTCAAGCTACGTTCCCAATCTAGCCAATCTATGGACTTCCTTGGCTAATTCTCTCTTCTGCTCTTCCACATGGGCAGTGCTACCCATAGACATCCTGCTAAGAGCATCAACAACAACGTTAGCCTTACCTGGGTGGTAGAGGATGCTCATATCATAATCCTTGAGCAACTCTAGCTACCTCATTTGTCGCAGGTTGAGCTCTTTCTGACTTAACACGTACTGCAAACTCTTGTGGTCAGTGAACATATCCACATGCATTCCATACAGATATTGATGCTAGATTTTAAGTGCGAACACCATTGCTGCCAACTCAAGGTCATGAGTCGAATAATTCTTCTCATGAATCTTAAGTTGTTTGGAAGCATACGCTATCACCTTCCCTCTCTGCATAAGCACACACCCAAATCCAACTTGGGATGTATCACAATATATCACAAAGTCACCCGTCCCGTCTGGCAATGTCAACATTGGTGCTATAGTCAATATAGTCTTCAACTCCTGAAAGCTCTTCTCACATCCCTCAGACCGCTGAAACTTGGTCTTCTTCTGGGTCAGCTTTGTTAAAGGGGCTGACAGAGAAGAGGAGCCCTCCACCCGAACAAACCCAAGAAACTTCTTATTTTTGTTGGAGAAATTGGTGTTGGCCAGTTCTTAACCGCCTCAATCTTCTAGGTATCCACCCGAATGCCATCTCCTGAAACAATATGGCCTAAGAAAGCCACTGACTTGAGCCAAAACTCATGCTTGGAGAATTTTGCATACAACTCATGATCTTTAAGTGTTTGCAAAACCATTCTAAGGTGATTTGCATGCTCATCCTCATTCCGCGAATATACCATAATATCATAAATAAACACGATCATGAACATATCAAGATAGGGTCTGAATACCCTATTCGTCAAGTCCATGAAAGTTGCAGGTTCATTTGTCAATTCGAAGGACATGACCAAGAACTCAAAATGGCCATATCGTGTCCTAAAGGTTGTCTTAGGAATGTTACTTTCCCTTACCTTCAACTGATGGTAACCCGATTTAAGATCTATCTTGGAGAAACAAGTAGCACGTTGAAGCTGATCAAAGAGGTCATCTATTCTGAGAAGAGGGTATTTATTCTTTATGGTGAAATTGTTCAACTGTCGATAGTCTATGCACATCCTCAAAGACCCATCTTTCTTACAAACGAATAAGATAGGAGCACTCTAAGGTGACACACTAGGCCTTATGAAACCTTTCTCTCACAAATCTTTCAAATGTTCTTTCAATTCTTTCAACTCTGCTGGAGTCATTCTATAGGGTGGAATTGAGATAGGTTTGGTGTCGGGTAGAACATCAATTGCAAAGTCAATCTCCCTATCGGAGGGACTCCGGGGAGATCATCAGGGAAGACCTCGGGAAACTCATTCACTATTGGGACTGATCAAGAGTAGGGGACTCAACATCATCCGAATTCACTCACACGAGGTGGTAGATACAACCTTTTTTAGCTCTAAGATAGGATATGAATTTACCCTTAGGGGCAACAGAACTCCCTTTCCACTCTAGGACAGGCTCATTAGGAAATTAGAACCTAACCATCCGGGTTCTACAATCAACAGAAGCATAACAGGCATAAAGCCAATCTATGCCCCTTATCACATTGAAATCGACCATCTATAACTCTACCAAATTAGCTAATATATCTTTTGATGGATAGACATCACACAATCCCTACAAACTCTCTCAGCTAAGATAAACTCTCCAGTAGGAATAGAGACCGAAAAGGGCTCAAGTAAATACTCAGGAAGAATACCAAACTTTCTAGCCATATAAGGAGTTACAAAAGATAAGGTGGCACCCGGATCAATCAATGCATAACAATTATAAGCAAAGACACGCAGCATACCCGTGATAACATCTGTTGCGCCTCCTGCTCCTGTCGGTTACCCATAGCATAAAGGCGGTTTGTCTCGCCTCATGTACCCGTAGTAGTAGCACCTCTCTACTGATTACCTGCTGGAGGTGTTGTCGAAGACTGAGCTCTGCCGCTCCCCTCACCTCGCCTCCTCTTTGGGCACTCATAACTGAAATAACCAGCTTGACCACAGGCATAACACACATCCTTGCCAACACGGGACTCTCCAGATGAAGCTTACCATACTTGCTGCAAGATGGCTTTCCCTTTACACCTTGGGTCACACTGGCCTGGGAGTAAGCGCTCGGGGTCTTGAAACTTTGAAAAATCTGAGATTTCTTATCATACCTTGTTGGTTGCATGGGTGCACTTGGTGTAGAGGGAGCGGGATGTGATGATCTCTTCTGGAAATAGGATTTATCACCCTTGTTCTGTCTCTGCGGGCTAGGCTCATGTCTCGCTGACTTCGCCTTTCTATTCAAGTGTTCTTCTTTATCCCTCCTTTTATCTTCCTCTGTCTGCTGAGCATACACCACAAGTCTAGAGATGTCCATACCAGGAATCAGCAATGCAACCTTGCACTTTCTCTGCACATGTCTAGCCAAGCCAGACACAAACCTCCTCATCCTCTGCCTCATATCTTTCACCATCTCAGGAGAATACCTTGACAGTTTGAAAAACTTAAGGCTATATTCTTTCACAGTCATCCCTCCCTGTTTCATATTCACGAACTCATCCTCCTTTGCTTCTCTCAACTCTTGAGGAAAGAAGTGATCAAGAAAGGCGGCTTCTAACTCATCCCATGAAGCAGGTTCCACATCCTCACCCCTACTCCCCTCCCATACGGGTGTGCCATGCATTGGCCATGCCTTTTAGCTGGTAAGATGCAAGCTCGACTCCTTCTAGCTCATCTGCATGCATGGCCCTCAAAACCTTATACATCTCATCAAAAAAGTTCTGTGGGTCCTCCTTCACCTTCGACCCCATGTATATTGGCGGGTTCATCCTCAGAAAGTCTCTGAGTCGAGTTGCAGATGAAGGCTCCTGCGATCCAGAACTAGGAGCCTGAGAACCCTGGTTATTCCCCTGTGAGGCCACTAATTGAGTTAGCATCGTGATGGCTCCTATGAGTTCTGCCTCAGTAGTGGGAGCTGGCTGGGTCTGAGCAGGGGGTGCCTGAGGGACCTCAACAGTCCTAGCAGGGCGTCCCCATCTCCTCATCTCAGTCTGTACCAGAGCCTCCAGTTGGGTGTTCGCAGCAACGGGGGCTGCGACATCTCTTTGAGCGGTTGTTCACTTGGGCGGCATTGTCTGTAAGCGTAAACGCACGAGTTAAAAGCAGGGTTTCACAAGTTAACTTTACAGCACGATTCAAGATCATAGAAGAAGGGTAACACTTCCTAATGTCCTATAGCCTCCTGCTTATGAAGTGTGGTGTACAACACACCTATAAACAAGACTCTACTAGACACAACTTCATAGACTCCCTAGGATACTCAAACTCTGGACTCTGATACTAAGTTTATCTCGCCCCGGGAGGGTACCCCAGACGTGACTGGAACTCGGAGACCATTGCTACCCCCAAGCGGACCACTCAGTCTCTTTGCCATCATTCGGTCAATTCATCAGCGGAAAGAAAGGATATATTGAATGCAAAAACTATCCTATCAGTGGGCTCATACTATCAACATCATTCTATCATAAGAAAGCTGAATAGATATCAAAAAGTCTCAATAATAAAGGAAAGAAGCATGAGGGACAAGAACCCTCGACATCAACATCTACGTATATGTCTATGAAGTCTCTATGTTATGATCTAAGATGGTACCATAACAGGCTATGGCTACCAACTAATAAATAAAAGACTATCAAATCAGAAAACAAATATCCTCCGAATGTTGAGGAGGACTCACCACTGTCAGAAATGAAGAGCTCTGAACCTCAACGATCGGGTTGTTGAAGTCCTCAGTCTATAGTATTTGTATCATAAAACGATGCAGCGTCAGAGGGGCATAGTACGTGGAATGTACTGTATGTAAAAGGGACTAAGAAAAAGGAAACAATATAATTGGCACTCATCAATCACTCGGTCTCACCTCAGATATAAGAGACAAGACCATATCACCTTACTAGCTATCAAACATCAAGTCTTCAAATCACATCGGAGTTCTATCGTCATGAAACCTCTCTGAGAGTTTTTATAACCAACAACCCACTACCCATGAGCCTGTAGTGATACAACGAAGAAATGTCGTTGCGACATTCGTCCAGTTGCTTGCTGGGGTAAATGATGAGTGTGTCAGTGGATCCAAAAGTCTGTCAAGTCCTCTTTTGGGACAAAGGAAACATCCGTTTTCACGGTCCAATCCTCTCCTACGCCACGTAGTTAAGGGTCCGAGTGGGACACTCTCTTACCCATTTCGGTGCTAATACTCCTCCAGGACTCAATATGTTCATAAGTCTGGTAATCCATCTAAAACTCTCATCACCCAACCTCTACGGGCAAAATTTTCTGTCCAATCTAAGGGAATTATACCCATTCGACTCTATCAACAATAATTTTCAGCTATCACAGTCACCCTACACTCAATTCAGGACTTAGACGCAGTCAGACATCATCCTCAGACATTCAAGGCTCTAGACAACCCTAAGTTCATTATTCAAGTCATTGCAGAGAAGAAAATTTAAGGATCAAGTCACAATCATATAATAAGGTGAAAATACAGTAAGTTTTAAACATGATGATATTGGAAAACATAAATTCCAGATAGTGTACAAGAATCGAAGCAATTATTCAAGAACCTAAAGTAGTCATTCAAGAATTTAAAGTAAATACTCAAGAACCTTCGAGAATTCACAATCAAAGCTTCTAGACATGAATTTGCTATCGTAACTCTACATTGGCACATGGGAGAGTAATCCCATGCTTTTGGGTAGCCTTTACATACCTGCGAATGGAAATCTTTCAAAGGAGTTGAAAGATTCTTGAAACCCTTGCTTGATTCTCCTCTTCTTCTCTCTAACCTAACGTAAAATATTTAGAATAGTTTTGAGTTTAAAAATACTTTTTGTACGAATTATACTTCGAAAACCATGTGGGAGATATAAAAATATGTCGGGAAATACGAAATTGCCCTTCCCGAATCAAAATAGAAAAATTGCTCCTCCCATGCACTAGTTCACGACGCGCACTAGTGTAAAAATACACTTTTTCGCGAATTTTCGATTTTCGTTGAATTTTTGAAAAAAAGTAAAGTGTGGTTCCGCGTCCCTTCCACGAACAGAAATCTCACTGTTTTAAGCCCTCTTTAAAAATTATAATTCGCGTTTTTTCGCGATAAAACCGAGTCGAGACCATTTTTCAACTCAATTTTTCGCACTGATCGCAAATTCGGTTTTGAATTTTCCATCGAAGCTTGGGAAGATACGTTGTGCGCATGACCAAGTTTAGGGGCGTTTTAGTAATTTCATAGGATGTTATAGTGACTAAGAATCATTTCATTAAGGATAAAAAGAGAATTATAAAGGTAATTTGTTTTCATTTTGAGTAACGTGACATTCTCTTTGGACGAACTAAAAAGGAAATGGTGCCACATAGGGACGGAGGGATACTTATATTCTCTTGTTTATAAGCCAATAAGTTTTGAAAATAAGAAAGTAACGTAATAGTATACAATTCCACATGTATAATTTCTAAATTTATTTAGGCTCAAGACTTGTTTCAATTATATTTTAATTCGAACAAATTGATCCGGGTCAAAATTCGAACTTATTTCATATTAATTCAGTATTTCTTACATGACATATATGTCATAGCATATGTGAACCCATAAAATTCATTATTTTATTTTAAGAAGAAATTTCATTAACTAAATTAAATAATAACAAAATTCAAATTAACGTCAGATTTTTGATGCAGATTAAGGATAACGAATAATAAACAATCAACAAATACATGATGTGAATACTTCTGATAATCCCTTAATTATTTATGTTGGATTTTTACTTTATTATTAATAGACATTGTCTACGGGTATAACTTACTAAAAAATTAAAATGATACATATGTGTGCTTTACCTGCAGATACGTACAAAATATGCGCTTCGTTTAATGATTGATTATTTGTGTATTTCAAATTACAAAACCATATGCAAATCATTATTACTTGCAAGCATGATGGAGGTCACATAATTTGATATCGAATTTTTTATTTCTCTTGAGATTTCTTCAATATTCTGGTAATAGATGAACATTACCATATGTAAATTGGGCGGAAATAATCGACTCAACAAGAGTGGTCCATACCCTTCATAATAGAGATTTTTTGATATATTTATTGGATCCGTCGGGTAGTTGATCTGTTAGTGCAGCAATTCACTGAAAAATCAACAACTAACATATGAGTTTCACATACAACTATACATATGCTTATCTTTAAATGGCATGCCTTAAGTAGTATGGTCCTATATACAATCATAGCCTAACACATATTTTCTCTACAAAAGTCTTTAATTTGGACCCCAACAGCTCAAGTACATAACTTTTTTCAAAGATTCTTCAGATTGCTCTGCCTTGTCCCTCTTTGCTACAATTAGTAAAGAAGAAAGTCTCTTAGCTTGAGAGAAAGATCTTATGTTGTTCTTTGTGTGTTGTGCCAAACACCTCAATGTGTAATCCCATCTACACAATCCAACTTGATCTTTTAAGGCCTCCACTGTTCCAACACTGGCTGCTACTATCCAGGCTCTCCTGCTTGAACTCATTTTGATTTAATTTCTTCTAACTAATTTTTTTTCTTCTTTGGCTTTTGATATGAGTATGAATTGATTCTATGATCTTTTGGTTGCTTGTAGATTTGAAGGTCTTTGATGAGATGTATTTTGTAGGGGCTAATGTTAAATATATGTATAGGCAATGCAATGATAAGGAAAAGAAGCAAAGGGAGAAGAACCTAGAGACTGATAAACCAGTGGTTTTATGGCTACTGTGGGTTGTAAAGCCAATGGTTTTATTATTCTTTAAATTGAATTTATCATGCAAATTTTACTCGTTCATTCATTGTATCTAAAAGAGTTGGACCACTCACACTCTTTTTACTACTTACTAGAAATTATATTTATTTTAATATATACACATTTTATTAAAATAACACTTATTTTTAAATAAAGAGAATACCCATTTAATTGCAGTGATGTAATTATAATACTAATAAACTTTAGAATAATCGAACATGGATGGTTCGAAGAAATTCATGTGATCTCCGGCAGAAATTGCACAACTACCAAGTCACTTTTTTATATAGAGTTAAGAATATTGAGCCTCTACTCATAATTTCATGGAGATTTCAGATACTTTAAATTTTCTTAAATAGTCCATATGCAAGGAAGGGCACAGGGTGAAAAATTAAATTTATTATTCAAATATAATTAATATTATATGTAGCAAATATTGTTTTTCCTTTTTAGTTCCTTGTATATTTTATTTTATTTTATTTTTTATTATAATAAAAATTCTAAGTCACTATTCTTTGTATCCATACAAGTTAAACTCATATTCGCAAATCACTCGAATACTGGCCATAATTTTAATATTTTATTTTTGAACTTATAAAAAAAATTTAACTCCACTATTGGACATAATTGATAATGACAAATAATATATTAGTGAAAATATTTTTAGACAAAACTGAGGACTAGAACCATTGGTTTCTTTTCAAAGCAATGGTTTTATTATAAGGAATCAAGACAGATTATATGTTCTGAAATTAAGAATTAATTTACTTTCAAAATCTGAAGTAAAATTTAAGTCCTTCAGAATTTGATTTTGGGTATTCAATTATTTTTATTCTTCCTTTTTTTCTCCTCCGTGTTATCTTACTATTAATTACAAGGCGAGAGAAAATAGAAAAAAGGTTAAAAATGCTCAAAATTAAGGAAAAGAACGGTGATACCACAATAAAAGGACAAATCTGTCCTATTTTATACAATTTAGAGGTGAATATGTATCTTTTAACCATGGTAATTGGTAAATAGATCGAAAGTGTCAACACTACTAATTTCGCGTTGTTCAATCATCAGAAAACTGAATCAACATCAATGTGGACCAAAAAAAAGGAGTTTTTCTATTAATATTGAATAGGCAATTTAGCCTCAAGCTATAAAATTACTGCTTCAACATCATCCTAAATTCTCAAGAGATATATATGTACATAAAAATTAAGTGTTGGGATTCAATTGGGACCCCAACAGCTCAAGTACATAACTTTCCTAAGAGACTCTTCAGACTGCTTGGCTTTCTCCTTCATCTCACTTTTTGTAGAAATCAAAGAAGAAGATTGAGTAGACATCTTCTTGGCCTGTGAATATGACCTTACATTGTTCTTTACATGCTGATTTATGGCTCTGATTGTGTAATTCCACCTACACAATCCTTGATCTTTCAGTGCCTCTACTACTCCCACACTAGTTGCTGCAATCCAGGCTCTGCTTGTTGAACTCATCTTTTCGAATCTTGTCCTAGAATTTTTACAAAGACTTGGTTTTTTGGTTTGTTGGATTTGATCAATTTGGATGAATGATGAATGTATATCTACTGTTATATATAGGTAACTAGCTTTCAGCAAAACTAGTGGCGTTTTGGTGTGCTGCTTCCTGTGGTTTTGGAACATGGTTTTCCAATTTTGGAGTTTGGTGTCCGATTATGAATGTACCATTCTACCCCTTAAGGGAGTGAAGTTGACATATCAGTTATTACTCACTACTTACGTACTGGGTTCTCGAGCTTTTTTTAAAATATTTAAAATATATTTTAAAATATAAAAATAAATTAAAATTTTTACTTAAAATACAATAAATAAGAACTGAGGGAGTTTACTTGGAGAGTGGAGGATCGATTTTGGAATATTCTGTATCAAGCTGAAATAATTAAATAAATTTTATTTTAATAAGGATGCACAACAGTTGGCGAGATTAGGAAAAACCACTTGCGCCGAAACCATGGGAAAAGTTTGTTTAAAATGAAGCACGTATATTTTGGAGTGTCGTGCTCCCCAATGTCACACGATTGAACATAAATGTTGCACACGGATAATACAATAATTTGATAATGAAAATATAATAAATAATAAAAATGATACTATTTCATGTGACACTTCTGATTTAGTATGATATTTAAAAAATAAAAATATTTTAAATTAAATTAAAATAATACATTTTTTGAACAAATAAACAAATAAGGCAAGAGAAACATATATCAAAGTAACTATATGTATAAAATTAATGCAGTAACACACGAGCTTAATCCAATTTAAAAAGAATTTTTTTTTAACTAATTTACTAATCTTATATCCATATTTTCATATATAAGATATTTTATAAGATCATGTTTCTCAATATTCTTTTGATATACACTTGGCCTCTGTATTGCACGTAAATATTGGAACGTCTACAAGAATTCTTAATTGATCGATACAACAATACGGCTCTTTTCCATCGTTAACTAAGGTCTAAGAGCAACCGTTTCATCTTCACATTGTGATGCTCTGAACGCTAGGTTACACAGCTTATTTAATTGTTAAAAATTCCAAGACGTATGGAAAAAGACTATATGCAATACATAGATTTTTTGACTTGGAAATATATTCTGATCCAATTGAAAGATAAAGTGGGAGAACTCCAAAAAATCTTCAGGTTAAAGTAAAGGCTATTCACAAGAAACCTTTTGTTAGCAAATTTATACTAAGCTCATGTTAAAAATGCAAAGCAATAATTTACTTTTTCATCCTCCACTCTTCGTCATTTTACAATCTTAATTCCATTTCTAAATTCATTAATGTAATTCAGATTTGAAAGATGCATTGAGACAAAAAAGTCCCACATTGATGGCTAATGAGATGGGTGGACTCCTTATAAGGCTTAGGCAATCCTCCTCCCTTTGAGCTAGATTTTGGGTGTGATTTTGGGGTGTGAGTTAGACCCAATACCTAATTCCAACATGGAATCAGAGTAGGGCCCATCTCACATTTCAACATGCAAAAATTGTCGAAATATATTAACACCGTATTGCATTTCTCATATAATTTTGGAAATATACAAGTTGTATGTAATTACAATTAATTCGGACCCCAACAGCTCAAATACATAACTTTCCTCAAAGTTTCTTCAGATTGCTCTGCCTTTTCGCTCTGCGCAATTATCGAAGTAGAAAGTTTCTTAGCTTCGGAGAAAGATCTTATGTTATTCTTTGTGTGTTGTGCCAGTGACCTCAATGGGTAATTCCATCTACAAAATCCAACTTGATCTTTTAAGGCTTCCACTGCTCCAACACTGGCTGCTGCTATCCATGCTCTCCTGCTTGAACTCATTTTGATTTTCTTCTAAAATCTACTAATTCACTTTTTCTGCTTTGATATTGATGATTTTGGTAAGGCTGAATTTATAGGAGTGGATGGATTATGTGTATGTTGATGGAGAGGGAAAAACTGTGTGCTATGGTCAGTAAGGCTGCCAGTGGTTTTCTATTTAACTTATTCTCTACTTAAAGGGAAAACATTGATTTTTTTGCTTATCATAGGGATGGAGCTGAGTGGTTCAATTTATTGGTGGGAACGACTTATCATGGAATTCGCCTAGTTGTATTGGATTACTTTAAGTGATTTGATATTTAAGCTATTTTTCTAAGTTTTTGAAAATAACATAAAGTTCTTAAAAATATTTCTTTAGGTTAAAAAAATCAAAAGTTATATGATTACAGCTTATGATTCTAACTTCTGATTTTTCACCTTTATTTAATGATTCAAATACTTTTAGTTTAAACTTATAAATTACTTTGAAAGGAATAATTCAAGCACTCCTCACATTCCTTTGAAGAAGTTTTGAAGGTTCTATTATTTTACTAAATCATATTTTTTATCTCAATATTTTTCTTTTTTTTATTAAAAAAATGTTATTTTACTTTGATTGGAAACAATTTATATTTAAAATTCTTTTTTTATTTTTAATGAAATGATTCACAATACATAAATATTTAAAAATGATTTTAAACTACAAATTTTAAAAGTTTTTCTTTTTTTTAACCATGCCAAATTAGACGGTGCCGAATAAATAGAGGGAGGGTTTTCTTGGATGGTTCTAAAAGGAGTGAAATTTTCAATTTTAATCCCTTAAAATGCGATAAATTTGAGTTTTGATAAATCATATAGTAGTAGTACTGGAAAAAAAAAATTAAATTACCCACAATTTACCAGAAGCAAGGATCAAAGTGAAATTGTGCTTTTCTTTTATTTTACTGAAATCATACAATCTTGCAAGTAAATTATGGACTTGCCTTTCAATTTTAGGATACTTTTATGCATTCTGATCCGTTGAGGCATATTTTTGTTCCTCTTAAGTTTGATGGGCAAAATTAGCTAGTATTTGGTCATAAGTTTTTCAATACTTTTTGGTGAAAGTTTGAATTAAAAGTATTTGACTTAAATTATATTTTTTATTGAAAAAAATAAAAATATAATTTATATTCTTAAATTCTAAAAATTAATAAAAATACCCATAAATTTAGGACACGATTAACATTTCTACGAACTGAATAATGCAGAAACAACACACTAAAATCTCACGAGTAGGTCTAATTTGAATTTGATATTTTTCCTTGATTCGCTCTGTTTCATATACATTACCCTGTGTTTCTTTTTACTTCTTATTGCTTGACTATTTCATTAATAAATTATTTATTAAGAATTCACTTTACAAAATTTTATATTTAACCATCGACACTTTCGTCCGTACTTAATCAACACAATAGTCTAGTTACTAACAGAATGAAAAGGAACCGATGAAGAAGACTTATTAATTAGATAACACAATGGAGTATTAATTTCCAGAAAATTAGATTGCAGAAATGTTTTTTTTTTTCCACAAGCTCTCAAAATCTGTTACAATATTGTCAAAAACTATGTACATAAAGATTACAATAAATATAACTGCTATTAGGATTGATGATCAATATGGACCCCAGCAGCTCAAATACATGACTTTCCTAAGAGATTCCTCAGACTGCTTCACCTTTTTCAATTCTAATTTGTTTGCAGAAACCAGAGAAGGTTGAGTATAGATCTTCTTTGCCTGTGAATATGACCTTAAATTGTTCTTTACGTGCTGATTTAAGGCTCTGATTGTGTAATTCCACCTGCACACTCCTTGATCTTTAAGTGCCTCTACTACTCCCAAACTCACTGCTGTAACCCATGCTCTGCTTGTAGAACTCATTTTCCAATCTTGATTCTTGAAAACTTTATATATTTGTGAAAATCCTGATTTCTAGCTGAATAGGCTTAAAAAGTCTTGATGGATTGAACTCTCTTATACATATGCCTATATATATATATATTATATATTTGTAAAGAAAAAAACTAGATTCTTTTGGTTGTACTTCCTGTGGTTTTGGACCATGGTTTCTGGGATGTGGAAGTACATTTCTGCCCTTGCATGTATCTCTTAGCTATCAGTATTGAGAAGGGTGTAATTGGTATGTCAAAATTATTTTTCATGATTACGGTTAGGGGGTCGAAGAGCGCACAGGATGTTGTTTGGAATAATTGCTAGATTGGAGACGCGCAGAGTGACACGTGCTGATGTGTCTAATGCCAATAATAATATGATGCTGATGAATTTAATTGCACATGGTTTGGCTTAGATACATAAAATCCACTTGCGCCCCCAAACCATGGGAAAAGGATCTTGAAAATAAAACCACCGAAATTTTTGGAGTTAAGTGATAAACTGCGAAAAAGAAAAAGAAAAAACTGCCGGCCTAACTAGTTGTAAATAGTCTTCTTGTTTCTAACAGACAAGGCGCTCATTTAGTACAGTGTATAAAAATAATGTTACATAAAAATATACTAGTAATGATTTTATTAATATATGTATTAATTATATTTGTGTTAATTATATATAAAATATTTTTATACATTATTTAATTTTATACAATGAAAAAAGTATGCGTTGTATAATATTGACAAAATTATTCTCCACATTTATGACGGAAAAAATGTAAAAAAAATAAAATAAAAATTTGAGTGGTAATTGATCTTTAACCATAATAGTGTATGTATTAGATCTCTTTGCATTACTAATACCTAGAAATCCATGGTATTAATAATGCACATCGTAATACACAATATAGAGTATATAACTGATGCAAACATTAATATAACATAGTATAAAAAGTGTACCAAACATGATACTACTAATGCACGTATTTTTTTTACTAATACACTCTACCAAACGATCCCTAACTTATTATACTCCATATAAAGAAAATAACAAAAATAAACTTTCAAAATAATAAAAGAACTGATAACAGATCCTATTATCTCACAAAAGATATATGACAATCACAAAAGAAAGTGAGTTATATCGGTAAGGAAATGTAAAACAAAGAATGGAGTTGACAAACATGAAACATGTCCCCCCCGTGATGATGTAGAGTTCTAACTTTGACCCAATTGGATGAAAATGGGTGTTTAACGTTTTAGAAGGAATAATCAAAGGAAAACATTGTTCCTCACATAGATTTTAAAGTTGGAAATTGGGAAACTCTGATTTTTGAAACGTAAAGTCATATTTAGATATTAATTTTACTTAGAAAAAAAAAAGTAACATTATTCACTCAATTTATAGTTGGATTTGTTAGATGTGTTCTTCCTACCATTATGAAATTTTACTTCTTTAACTAGTGTTATGATCAAACTAATAAGTCACTTTTCCTGTTTGTTGGACTCAAATTTTCATACACTTGGATCTTTTAAGATGTTCTTGTTGGTTTCAAATCAAGACCACCAGAGACAAAATAATTAAGTTGAAGAATTATTTGAAAGCATGTCAAAGTGATCATGACTATATATTTACAATCATATTCATAAAGTTTTTTTTCTCTTTTTCTATCTTCATGTCTGCAAAAATGACATAGAAGTTTCTCAAACATAGATTAGTTAATTTGGACCCCAACAGCTCAAGTACATAACTCTCCTCAAAGATTTTTCAGATTGTTCTGCCTTGTCATTGTTTGCAATAAATGAAGAAGAAAGTCTCTTAGCTTGAGAGTAACATCTTATGTTATTGTTTGTGTGTTGTGCCAAACACCTCAATGGGTAATCCCATCTACACAATCCAATTTGATCTTTTAAAGCCTCAACTGCCCCAACACTGGCTGCAACTATCCAAGCTCAACTGCTTGAACTCATTATGATTTAATTATTTTCTTCTATAATTTTAATTTGTTTCTTTTTTCTCCTTTTGTTTTGATGATGAATTGTTTCTCTAGTATTTTGATGATTTTGGAAATGATGTTGAGAGTTTGGGGTTAAGGTTGAATTTTGTAGGTACTAAAGGGTAATAAACAAGTGGCTCTTTTTTATCTAACTATGTGCTCTCTTTGTGTAGCACCTAGTAGTATTTTTTTAAAAAAAAAATTTAATTACTATAATTATTTATATTCACTTGTTTTCTAGTTATTTTGTCCTTCAAGAAAAGGGGAATTCATTTACGGATTGATTGGTACAAGTGATAAAAGATACTATCGAAATTTATATGTCACGACTCAAATTTCGAGAATTTACAATAATAATATATTCATTGAAATTCCAGGAGTGAGATCTGGGGAGTTCACATGAGTATTATCTCGACTATTTTCGAAAAGTTATTGTTTCAAAAAATCAAAGTTTATGTGAATTATGAAGTGAAATTTTTGAGTTTTTTGAATTAAAGTTTACGTGTTGAAAAATTAAAAGTGCTATAAGTTATAATAATTGGTAACTCAAGATATCTAGAAGATATATAAAAAAGATTATCCGGTAAAAAAAAAAAGACTTGTTTCAATCTCAAAATAAAGTGTCACACAAACTGAGATAGACAACAACAACAACATACCCCAGTGCCTCAAAAGGCTCCCACTTATTACGGGGTGAGGGGGGGTTGGATGTACGCAGCCTAACCCATATGTTTAAAAACATAAAGCGGCTGTTTCCAAATGACCCATGAGGAGCGTCGAAAGTTGCATTGACTAACTGCTACT
>JAPFFP010000099.1:10422989-10433389 GCA_026153255.1 Solanum medicagineum
ATTTTGCTTTATTCCATCATACTCCAAGGCCAAAAAATAGTCAATCTTTGGCTCCATCCGAGATTGATGGAAAGTAAACTGAGATAGAAAAAATAATAATTTTAAAATAAAATACGAAATTATTTTATTTTTATATTTAAATATTAAGTAATCTTGAATTATTTATCACATTAATTATACTGCAATAATGAATTAATTTATTTTTCATATATATAACTATGAATAACTTTATTTGTTATAGTTATTGGTTTATACGTTATTTAATTCTTCAAATGCAGAGAAGATGTTGGACCATGGCAACTGGTTTTTCTTGGACTTGGAAGCAGCCCTCAGTAAGTTTAGGAGCTTCGAACCTGGATGGTTCAAGAGATTCATTTTAATATATTTTTCAAAAGAATTTAAAATTTAAATCATGATTTTAACATACTTTTTAAAAGTAAAACTCGACTCGTTACTTATAAGGTTATTTTTTATAAGTAGAAGAACCATCATTTTTAAATGATTATCGATATATTTGAATTGATTATATTATATAAATAAGTAAATAGCTAATTGTGTATTATTATTGGCTAGTGGGTTATCATAAAATTATGTATATATGGAAGTTTGAAACCACAAACATTAAGAAAATGAAAAAATTCTGCTTTATTAATAAGAATGCGTTAGAATTGAGGAAATTTTGATAGTTTCATAATTCGTGGTGGTGTTCATGTTTATGAAGAAACAAAAAATTTACTTAAGAATTCAAAATTATACTACGCCCAAATAAAACTTCAACCTTATATTAATCTAATTTTATATCACTAATTTTGAATCATATCCAAACGAACCCTTGGTTAAATCTTTCTAACTGTGATTTACTTTTTCAGTTTAGCAAGTGCTAGAAAACGACTATCAAATTAGAAAACAATACTAAACAAATTTGTTATATTTTATATTCCAAGAATATGTTCAGACTTAATTCCGATGAATGAAAAAAAATGGTCAAATAGATACGTGGTTCCTTTAAGTTTCTCAAATGTTTTCATTTTGACTAGTAAAATCTTGAATTGGGGCTAGCACCTAAACATTTTATGTTGTAGAAGAATGTTTCTGTTGAACAAAAATTTAAAGATGCATGAAATGTCACCCATTAAATTTAAAAAATAGAAAGGACACGAATTTGAAATAATTGAATTTTGATATAAATATTAGACATTAAATATAAAAAATAGACATGTCGACGGAAAAAAATAATCTAAAAAAAATAAGGAGGCCCCGTACTGCAACCATCCCTCTTTCTTCTTGTTGCCCATCCCCCGTTGTTTTCTTTCCCTAATACATGTCCCTCTTTCATTCAATATTAAAATTTATAAAATTTTGACTAATTTTGAAATATTGCAAAAAAAATTCACATTTTCTTTTTGAATTTGATGCTCAGTTAAATCATATCATATAAATTGAAATGATGAGAGTATTAAGGGTAAAATGGGATAAAAATAATAATTATTTTTATAAATCTATTAATTAAGACATTAAAAATAGATGTACTGAAATGGTTTATAAGGAATTGCACGTGCTTTTGGACAAAGTATTTTTAAGCTTAAGTACTTTGTTAGTTTTGAAAATACTTGGGTAATATAAAAAGGTTTAAAGATAAAAAAGTAAAAAAGAAAGTCAAAAATTAGAAGTTGAAGATTCTCAACTTATGGATATGACTTTTAACTTATGAGCTATTTAAAAAAAAAAAATCAATTCAAATACCTTTTAATTTCTACATATGAAAATTCCAATTTACCATATGTCATTAATATCTATCTATCTATCTATCTATCTATATATATATATATTAATTACTTTCTCCGTTCCATTTTATATGTTACTCTTTTACTTGTCACGATAGTTTAAAAAAAGACAGACTTTTGAAACTTATGATCTATAATAATTCTTAAATAGTTGTGTGGTTGAGAATCATTTCATTAATAGTAAAAAAAAATTAAAAAATTAAGTTATTTTCAATTAAAGTAAAATAATTTTTTTAGATGAATTAAAAAGAAAAGAGTGACGTATAAAATGGAATCGAGGGAATATGAAATTTCTGAATAGGGGTGTTCACAAGTTGGTTTGGATTAGTTATTGGTCAAAAGCAAAATAACCTTATGCGATTTTTAAATTCTCAAAATCAACCCAACTCAACCCAATCATAATATACATTTATCGGTTTGATTGTTATTGATTTCGGGTTGGTTAAATTCGGTTATTTAGTCATTAACCATACACAAAATAAAAACAATAATATCTTTAAAATAAAAAAAAGTGATAACAATCCATTCAAAATGAAAAATAGTTAGAAGAACTAATATTATGAAACTTTCTGCCATTAAATTTACTATCAGAAAAGTTTTAACATTCACTATTTTGGCCTAGAAGGAAGTGATAGTAGCATTTTACTTCCATCAAGAATTGTCACAGACATCTATATATATATGAACTCAATAAGGTAAATGTTTCTTCAACATTTATGCTTTCATAAATAGATTAAATAATAAGAATTATTTTTATAAATAGTATATTATGTATAAAATATATGAATATAATTTATCGATTCAATTCAGTTATTTTTTCGATTATTCCGAACATTATCAATTTTTATAGACCTAAAAACAAACTAAATTAAATTGAAATAAAATTGATCTATTTAATGGATTTGATTCTATTTGAATCGATTTTTATGAGGGCTCTTATTGCTGAGTATCCCATTTAAATATATATATAAATAACAAAGTCATGATTTTGGTTAGGCATGTGTTCTTGGAGAAAAATGGTTAAACAAATCTGCGGGACCAAAGCCAATGGTTTCTTTATAAAGAGTCTTTAAGAAAACAAAAACAAGTAAAAAAGCTCACACGTGTTAATCAAAGTGTTTCCATCTATTTAAACCCAGCAAAACGATGTGCATTTTCACTTTGGTTTAGCAACTAAACAAGTGTATCAACTCAAAAATCAACTTTTAAATCTGATCTAATCTTCTACTGTTGAGATTAGTAGCTATTAAATTAGACTAATTACACTATAAGAAAAAAAATGATGGTGGCGGGAATCAAGTCTTCTCCGGCGAGTTCCTCATCGGAATCCGGCAACCAAGGATGGAAGAAGTGGTTTTCCGGCACCGGAGATGCGGAGAAAAAAGGATTCATGGATGAGCAGAAGCGCAGGGTTAGGGAGGCTGAAAAGGCTGAGAATATTATGCACCTTATCCTGTGGGGACCAAAATAGTCCTTTCAGTTTTGTACTCTTTTAGCCTAATACTAGTAGTAATTTTGCTGTAAATATTTTTTAAGAATCTTTTTCTTTTTTAGTTTTAATTAGCTTTAAGTGGAAGTTTTAATCTGAAATACTTAAAAAATATATATATGGGAGAGTATGTACTATTACAATGACCTGCTTTTAGAAATTAAAAGTTCGTATTCTCCTGTATTTCCTTCTTACTTTTTTAATATGCAATTATTATGATGCCATATCTACAAAAGGCTATGTTCTCAAATAATTATTAGAACACTTGTTAAGAAGCTTCTAGAAAATTTAAATATCTTAATTTAAATTGTTACAATTACTAGGTACAATCTTTCATTCAATTTTTAAAAATCGTAAATGATAAATGAAGAGTTATATTTTTCTGAAAAGTTATAACTTTTTTAAGAGTTATGATTTTTTTGAAAGATTATGACATTTATGAAAGGTTGTGATTTTTCTACATGAAAAGTTGCGACTTTTCTGAAAGATTTCGAGTTTTGCAAAGGACTGTGAATTTTCTTAATGATTATAATTTTTTTTTATAAGGCGCAATAAGCACATTCTATCCTCTACAAATGGAGAATTTTTCTCTCATTTCTAATGATATATTTTTGATTTTACCGTTGTTGAGTAGCTCGCAGACATCGTGATTTTAAGTATCAATACACGATGAGTAAGATCGTTCAATCCTAGGAGGATATATTCATTAACCTCAGGTTCCTTTACTATGTATTCAGCGGGTTCGATTTTCTTATTGTCAATTTTATTTTTGTTTTTATTTATAAATTTAGTTTTCCTTACTAGTTCTAACTTCAAATTTTTGATAACTTATTAAAATCTTTGTGTTTATTATTGTCATAAAGTTTTGTAGTATAAAAATTTTTATTTTACAAATTTTTCTTTTCTTTCTACAAAAATTTTGTATTACAAAAAAGTTATTTTACAAAAATTTTATTCTAAATATTTTAGTAATACAAGTTTAAACACACCTTCATAATTTGTATCTACTTAATTACTCACTCTGTCCATGCCAAATATAACGGTACTTTTCAATTTGGTTATTTTTTAAAACTAAATTGAATTAAATTATTTTAATATTTAAAATTTTAAATATGATTAGTACTACAAATTGTAATTTTATTTTTATCATACACATAAAATTTTGTTGTGTAATTGATAACTCCCTCAAATAATGAGGGATTGATCAAGTAAGAAGAGTTGATGACAAAATTTTTTTAAAGCTAAAGTATTGTTTCACATTTGAATTTCTCTTAGATTTTACATTTCTGAATTGGATCCTATAGGTTGAACTCTGAAAAACAAAAAATGTTGGACTATTTTTTCTTATTATTAACTATAATTGGGATGTAGCTTCTAAACTGCGATGGTATGTGCCTATCAGAATTAGCTTATTTTAAGTAGTTTTGTAATATTTGAGTAAAATAGAAAAAATATTTATAAACACTTAGTTTTAAACTAAAACAATATCAACAAATCAAAAGTCAATACAAACGTGTTAAGTCTTGTAGCCTAGTGATTTATGAATTCATAATAGTCAAATTTAGAGTTTTAGGGTATCATTAACAAAGCTAATTTTATAAAATATATTTCTACTAAAAAAAATTTAAAATTTATGTCAAATCAATATGACCTAGTAAAATTAGGGGCAAATTTATGTATCATTTTTGGGACACAAAAATTCGTGGTCATCTGACTAAATTCGGTATATTATTTGTATAATTTTTAAAGAATATATTAAATATTAACTAAAGTTTCAAAATGACAAGTTGATTTACTGATCCAAGAGCTCTTTCTCAGCACGAAGGTTGATGATGCACCCATGTTTTTAAATTTTTAAATTCGCCTCTCAAATGAAATAGAATCAATAAAAATTTATATCGTATAAATAACCTTAGAAGAAGTTTACTCTTAATTGCTTCATAACTTCAAGGCAACCTTTAGCTCGAAAGTTTTTTTATTATAGCGAATTTCCACAACTTAATTGTAGTTTGGAATTTAAAAGAAATAAAACAAAAAAGTTAGGTTTTGGGATAATAAACTTGAATTAGGACTTAATTAGTTCTTAGTAGGCCCTTTGTTGCTCGAGTAACTAAGATTAATAGTCACATCATGTTGGCATTTTTCCACCTGCATTTCATTGACAAAGCTTTGGAAAAGGTGTAACAGCATATATGCTTGTGGAAAATTATCTTAATGGAGTGTATTAAAGTTGTATGCTTCAGTTATTAGTATTAAAATCTTATATTCTCATGGTATGAAAATATAGCACCATATGGGCCATGGACTGAAAAACTGGAGTATGATCACTGCAGTGTGACGAAAGTTTTGATTCTGGGCATGATGTATGAGAATTTTAGCGCCCTTGGTGCTAGGTGGAGCGATATATCCCAAACTAATTTCAATGTGTGGGTAGAGTTGACTATAGTTTGATTTTGTATTTTATCGACATAAAATCCTAGATCCAAATTTGAATAATAATAATGACAACATATCTGCTATAATTCTCTAAAAATAAAATTCGTAAATTTTATTTTATAGATTTTGAAAATATGAATAAATGGAAAACAAGCAAGGCTTCAAGTAGAGTTGCCAAACGAATCTAGGGTCACTAAAACAAGTTCAGTTTTATACTCCCTCCATTCATTTTTACTTGTCTATTATACTATTCAATAATATTCGTCCACTTTGTGAATCAAGAGATAATTTTTATACTTAGTTCCTAATCTTTTCTTATCTCTATGTTAACTCCATTATTGGAGGTTGACATGAGCAATCAGAAGCAGAGAATAGAGAGGAGAGTAGAGAAGAAAAGAAGCTTCTAGAATCAAGATTATTACATTATGTATTGTTTTCAAATAGCATGACTATGACCTCTATTTATACATGTGCGCACACTCTAACTAACTAATGCCACCTCATCATTCTCTAACAACCCCATTATTAGGTGATTACATTTTTTAACTAATCTTATCAT
Organism: Solanum medicagineum; assembly: GCA_026153255.1. Classification (NCBI taxonomy): domain Eukaryota; kingdom Viridiplantae; phylum Streptophyta; class Magnoliopsida; order Solanales; family Solanaceae; genus Solanum; species Solanum medicagineum. Next base: position 10,429,258 of record JAPFFP010000099.1, read on the forward strand.
GAGTTAGTTACACACACCATAAGCTTATAATTAACTGTATTCTCCAATACTCCCCCTCAAGCTTGTGGTTGAATACATTCTTCATTCCAAGCTTGTTGAGTAGTATATTGTGTTGTACTCTTCCCAGGCCTTTGGTCAACAGATCAGCTGACTGATTCTTAACATGCTCAGTTTTCAACATTCCTTGGCAGACCTTTTCTCTAACAAAGTGACAATCGATATCTATGTGCTTAGTTCTTTAATGAAAGATTGGATTGGCTGCTATTTGAATAACAGCCTTACTGTAACAGACCATGTTTACAGGTAGATCAAGTTGAACTCCCAACTCCTTGAATAGTCCTATAAGCCAAGTTATTTCAACTGCACATGTAGCCATACTTCTAAACTCTGCCTCAGCTGAGCTCCTTGAAACTGTCTCTTGTTTCTTAGATTTCCATGATATAAGTCCTTCACCAAACTTCACTAGGTATCCTGTTATAGATCTTCTAGTCTCTAGACAAGCTCCCCAATCAGAGTCACAATAGCCTGTGAGTTGAGTAGTTGCTTCTGCTGGCATGAATAGCCCCAAACCTAGTGCCTCTTTGATGTATCTGACCACCCTTAATGTTGCATCCATATGTGACTTCTTAGGGCAATGCATGAATTGACTTAGCACTTGTACAAGGAAGGGTAGATCAGGCCTTGTCATGGTGAGATATAAGAGCCTGCCAGCCAGTCTTTGATAGCTTGTAAGGTCTGATAGTACAACATCATCTTCTTCTCTTGAACTAGCAATGTATTTGTCATACTGGACTGATGTGAGTTTTTGATTCATTTCCAGAGGTGTATTAGCAGGCTTTGCTCCCCCTAAGCCAGATTCTGGGATCAGCTACAATGCATACTTCCTTTGTGACATTAGGATCCCTTTACTTGATCCAGAAAACTCAATTCCCAGAAAGAATTTTAGTTCCCCTAAGTCCTTCATTTTGAACTTCATCTTGATTTCCTATCTAGTATTGTGTAGAAGTTGATGATTGCTACCTGTTATAAGTAAGTCATCAACATAGACTAGAACAACTATAGTATCACTGCCAACCAGCTTTGTAAGAAGAGAGTAGTCATAGTGGCTTTGTTTGAACCCTATCTGTACTAATGCCTCAGTCAACTTCAAATTCCACTGTCTTGGTGCTTGTTTAAGTCCATACAAGGACTTGTGTAGTTTGCAGATTTTATTACTCTCCCAGTGTCTAGCAAAACCAGGAGGAATCTCTATGTACACTTCCTCAAATAAATCACCATAAAGGAAGGCATTATGAACATCCATCTGGTAAATGTACCAACCTTTAGAAGCAACAAGAGCAACCACAAACCTGATAGTAACCATCTTAGCCACGGGACTAAATGTCTCACCATAGTCAAGACCCTCCTTTTGGCTTCTTTGGCTACAAGTTTAGCTTTGAACCTCTCCACTTCACCTAATGCCAAAAACTTGATCTTGTACACCCACTTGCAACCAATAGGTTTCTTACCAGGGGGTAAGTCAACTATACTCCATGTGTTGTTGTCTTTCAAAGTAACAGTCTCTAATTTCATGGCTTTGACCATGCAAGATCAATACAGCTTCTTTGAATGAGAGAGGTTCTAATAGAACTGAGAAGGTATGTATAGTTTGTTGGTAAGAACGGGATAGGTGTGAATAAGTGACATGGTTGTTTAAGAGATAGGTACAAGTGCTGGTAGAGGGTTTGGTCACAAAGTCTTGTAGCCATAGTGGTGGTCTACTATGCCTACTAGATCTTCTCGGAGGGGATACAGAAGTAACAGGTTCAAAAGCAGTAGGTTCAGGTAAGTTTGTTCCATATAATGGGGCTAACATTGTAATATTTTCAGATACAGGAGCTAGACTTGTAGAAAGTATAAGAGAATCAGGTGTAGGAGTAGAAGGTGACTCAGAAGAGAGCTGTGAAAGTTGATTTAACTCAAGGATTGAAAATATAGGATTAGAAGTTGTGTACATATTCTTGAATGGAAATATATGTTCCAGAAATACCACATGTCGACTAACAAGGAAAGATTTAGCATGAATATCATATAGTATGTACCTTTCCTGTGTAGAGGCATAGCCAATGAGTACTGCAGGAGTAGCTCTAGGAGAAAACTTATCCAAGACTTTGGGACAGGATGCATAACATAGGCATCCAAAGATCCTAAGATGAGATAAGGATGGTGAATGCGTATAGAGTTTTTCATAGGGAGATTTAAAGAAAAGGAGTCTCAAGGGTAGCATGTTTATAATGTGGATTGCAGTACAGACACATTCAACCCAGAACTTGAGTGGAATGGAACTTTGGAACCTGATAGACCTGGCCACATTTAGAATGGTTTTTTCCTTGTTTCAGTAATACCATTCTGCTGAGATGTGTAAACATAGGTACTCTGATGAACAATACCAAGCTCAGTTAGCAAACTTTGACATGCATGACTAAAACACTTATAGCCATTATCAATTCTCAGGATCTTAACCTTGGTTAAGAAGACATTCTCAACTTGAGTGAGGAATCTTTTGAGTACTTCAGCTTTTGAGGTAATTAAAAACACCTAAGTATATCTACTAAAATCATCAACTACAGTAGCAAAGTACCTTTTTCCATCATGAGTGGGTATTCTATAAGGACCCCAGATATCACAATGGAACAAGTGAAAAGATGCCTTTGATTCATGAGTACTAACAGGAAAAGACAACTTGGATTGTTTTGCTAGTGGACAAACAGTACAATGGTTGTAAGCTTGACTTCTTACGTAGCTAAGACACTCATTTCTTTTTATTAAATTCACAGGAGCATGGCCTAGCCTTCTATGCCAAACATCAGCAGAAACAATACTAGAAACAGAAGTAAGACTAGTTGGACTAACATGTTGATCACTACATACATTGACCAGCTTTTTTGGAGCTTGAATTGGCCTTTCCCTTAGTATATAGAGTCCATGTTCTTCCTTACCAATCCCCTTCACCTGAGCAGTATAAAGATCTTGGAAAATATAGAAGTCGGGGAAGAATCCAACCATGCATTGTAGTTCCTTCGTGATCTTTGAGACTGACAGCAAGTTGACTTTAAAATCGGGAAGATATAATACAATTGAGATAGTGTGGTTTGCCAGAACATTAGTACTACCAACATGTGAGACTCCAACAAATTTCCCATTTGGTAGTTGTACCTAGTTGTTTCTATGATCAGACACCTCTTTAGTCTATGTAGTGAATCAAATCTAGATATAATATACTGTGTGGCATCACTATCTATGATCCATTTACTATCACCATACATGCATAAAAGAGCTCTAGGATAACTACCTGCACCAGTTGCTACTAAGTTTGCTGAGTGATCTGTCTTGCTCTCCACTTCTCCACTTGCCTTTGATAACAGTTGTAGGATTTGTTGATATTGATTCTTAGTGAAGAAAGCTCCAAGATATAAGGGTTGGTTAGACTGATACACAGACTTTCCTTTGTTGTTGTTCCCTGATAGGTCTTGTTTGGTGTGCTGTATGAGTTCAGCCTGATGTGCATGCATTCATGAACCAGCTGATTTCCTTTTAGACTTAAAGTCTGCAGGATAACCAACTATCTTGTAGCATTGATCTTTTGAGTGGCCCTTGCATCCACAATGCTCACATTGTAAATGTGACTTTCTGACCTTGTTACTTTCTCAAGAAGTTCCTGCACCACCACCATAGTTTCCACTAAAACCATTACTTGAATTCCATCTGTGGAAGTTTGTTGCCTGATTGTGATTAGAGCTTTTATGACTGTACACAACCATTCCTTCTATTGAATCTGACTTTGAGGTGGAAGCTAAATTTCTTTGACTTTCTTGATCAACAAGTAGTGCATATGCCTTATTCAGTGAGGGAGTAGGATTCATCATTAGAATCCGACTTCTAGGTTGTGTGTAGGACTCATTCAGGCCCATTAGAAGCAGCAGCAGCCTTTGGTACTCATACTGTTCAGTGAATTTCTTTGATTTAGGACAAGGACATCTAGGACAAGACATAAGTGCATCATATTCATCCCAGAGTTCTCTCAATCTGGAAAAGTACCCAACTATGGCCATTGTTCCCTGTACACAAGTATGAATTTCTCTGTGTAGATGAA
>JAPFFP010000099.1:10441568-10455354 GCA_026153255.1 Solanum medicagineum
ATTCTCTATTTATTTGAAACTTAATAATATGGGAATATTTTCATTTTTCTTTTAGATATTTTCTGTGCATCTCCTTTTAAATATCACGATTTATGATCATCCAATGTAAGAAGGTTAGAACTTTTTGTGGATGTTCTTATTTTTTAATCACATTTGTTAGTCTTGAGTAGAACTGAAATGAGTAAAATGGATATTGATGATTCATATAGCCCAGTGCCAATAGGATGGGGTTTATGCACAGATGTTGTTGATGTTACTGTTGTAGTTGTTATAATCTTTTGTCTAACATTGAGAAGATTTATCAGGAATTACTTACCTTTTATTATGATGTATGCCCATGAATGTTTTCCTTTTTATAGATTCTAACTTTCCTAGTATGTTTATAGAGCTGATGCACAAAAGTTAGAAGAATGGGCTCGTAATCAAAATGCCAATTCACTTGTTGACTTTTCATCCAAAGATGGAGAAATTGAAAACATTTTCAAGGATATTGCACAGCGAGCTGGAACCAAGGATGGTTTTTGCTACAGTCGATTATTTGCGGTTGGTCTCTTTCGCCTACTTGAGTTGGCAAATGTAACTGATCCGACCGTCTTAGAAAAGGTATATATCATAACATTCTTCATAGTATATTTTGTATTTTAGAAGAACTTTCTGTCGTCTCGTCTATGTTTACTTGGATTACTTAAATCATCTAGAAGCACCACAAGCACTGTGGTTTCTGTAATCCTGTAACACTTTCGAAACAGTTATGATAAATGCGTAAAGTAATTTAGTGTCAGAGGGAAGGTTACTCATGATCAGGAGTTGTAAGCCCATGTCTGGGTGAGAAACATATAGTTTCAATTTGCCTTTGCATAGCTACTTACTAGTAAAAACAACATACCTAGTGAAGTCTCACAAGTAGGGTTCTGGGGAGGGTAAAATGTACAAAAACCTTACCACTACCTCTTAGAGATAGAGAGGCCGTTTCCAGAAGACCCTCAACTCAAATATATCAACCCAAAAAGCAGAAAAATACTAGATATGAAAAAACGACTAGAGTGAGGCAATTGATTATTTTATAAATACAATAAGAGTAACAAAATAAATGACGGACAGTAGCAACACAATATATAAAGACGCGACTAATACAGATGAATATTTTCTTTTAGAGCTTCTTAAGTTGGGTCTAGACAGAGTTTCTGTTTGTCTTTTCCCTCATGTTTGCGTGCTAGCCTCTAACCTTATAACCGCTAGATTTAGAAAACCTACGACATCATTCTGGCTGATATCAAACAGACAAAGTGAATGAATGAAAACCACTCAGAGAATTGGAGATTAATTTCGGAGAGAAGGCTCATTTCCCTTATTGCGTAGAATTAGACATTACCAGGCCGTCGATTTAGTGATTTTCGCTTTTTTTTTTTCAACATTTTGGGATCAATTTACTGCTCTGCGTTACTCTCAAGAAGATTCACACTCCTGTTTCTTTCTCCTGAATCTTAATTGATTTTGCAAAAGGATCAGCAGAGATATTCTTTCATTACTATTTGCTTCAGGTAATCCCCAGCCATTTGCAACATCATTTCACTGTAGGACCCTTTGGGCTAAAGCCTCCAAACTCTAGTCATCTCTTTGTGCCCTTCTGTGAAAGTTCAGCTGCAAGCTTCTTTTTTCTCTGCATGAAGGCTAAAGCCAATTTCCACTGTATGATGCTAAGAAAGTGCACCATAGAACACTCCGGTCTTCTTGACTTTTTCTTGTTCAAAGTAAAATTTCTCAAAAGAGCAGAAGACTCTCTTTCAGCATGTAGATCACTAAAACTTTGAGGTTTTGCATAATGCAGTTGGTTAATGTTTGTGCATGTTGGCATGAATACTTTGGTGATGACTAAATTGTTTTGGATGGGATCATACAGAAAGGTATTGAAGCTGGACTGAGATCTCATTTACAATTTATATTGGAGGGAATTGACGCTTATTTTTGGCTTATGATAAAAGAGAATCTACTCTTACTTTTGACACTTAACTGATTCACATTCCAATTTCCAATTACCATTTTTCATTTTGAATACAAAAACTATTTTTTTTTTTCAAACTTCCCAATTTCCATGCCAGATGGGCCCATATTCCTTTCGGTCACCTTGCCCATTGTTACCGTTTCTCTTCTTCTTGACATATTCCTTTTTTGTGCCAAAAAAGAACATCCATGAGTGCTAGATGACACTAGAAGTAGATGTCTTTAGATAAAAGTGTGTAAAATCTTACATGTTTGTTTTATGATATAAGGTAAAACTCAGGACCTGTGCATTGTGTGGACTAAAACTACAATTCGCTGTCTGGAACTGTACAAATTTATTTGTAAAGAGCAGAAATATTTATTCCTTAAAACATGGTTATGTGGGGAAGTGTGAATTCTGAAGTCAAACGTATCAGTTCTCAGGAAATCTGTGGGAAAGATAATTGATGGCACTCATCCTATCACAAGGAAATGCTTGTGGATTAATGGCCGAAGGAACTCTGTGTTATAGCCTGTGCAAGTTTCTTGAATGGATTTAACCTGTCCATGATATCCCTGTGATAGTATGAGAAACATAAGGAGTTCTACTATCTCTCTCTGTCACTATGAATCACCGACCACTGCTAGCATTTCTTGATTGCACTGATGAATCAACAAATGTATTGATTGCTAAATGATGATCTTCACAAACAGTTACATCCATCACGAAAGAGGGAAAAAAGGGAACAAAGAAAAAGTTCTAATCATTTTTCTCATGAACAACATTATACCCCACTAGGATGAGACTCAATGTCTCTCTAAATGAAAAGCGAGCAAATTCCTTAATGGTGCCCAGATTCTTGGCTTCCACCCACGAGACCTATTTTGTCTCTTAACCTGCATGAGAAAATAAAAGGTTTCTGTTAACCGTCTATGTATAAAGAGATTAAATTGCCCTATATTTTCTTATTGTAGCACAGCCGTTTGTCTTTCTTGAAAATTCTGTATGACTAGAAGGCTAATATGAAGACTCTCCTTCAGTTAGAGTTCCTTGTTGTACTCTTCACATGAGGTCTTTGGTGGTTAGGTTGGTTTTCAAGAGATTTCTGCTAGTAAGCAAAAAGAAGAAAACAATTTAAACTTGAGATAATCTTGAGTTTACTTGCCATAAAAATGTCACTTGTTTGGAAATTGTATTGATAAAATAACAATGGTCTTGCTTATAATCAGAGTAACTAGTGTAGCAGGTTTCCTGAATGTGTTCATGTTTAGGTGAAACTCCCCATGTTTATGCTCATGTAAATTCCAATACACTTAGATGAGAATATCATGTTGACTTGTGGAATTGACATGACAGCTTTGTGCCGCACTCAATGTAAATAAGAAAAGTGTTGACCGGGACCTTGATGTTTATCGCAATTTGCTCTCCAAGCTGGTTCAGGCTAAAGAGCTGTTGAAGGAATACGTGGAAAGGTTAGAGTTCTTTCTTGGTTCAACACTCTTCCGTATCCTTTCTCTCAACTGTTTTCTTAAAACTATCCAGCTGCTTTTTTCTCTAGCATGCTCCTTGGATAAGCTCTAACAAGGTTCTGTTCATCATAATCTGCCAGAAATCCATGACTAACCCCCTCCACCTCATTCTCACCCCAGTAAAAAAACTCTCGTTTATGTCCCCTTGTATCCCTTCCTCTCCATCTTTTACATTCTTCAAATACTGTCAATCAAGACCTTGTCTGGTGAAAATACTTTTACCATTTTATCTCAATTTTATGATGTGTGTTGTTTAGGGAGAAGAAGAAGAGAGGCGAAAGAGAAACTCAGAAGGCCAATGAGACTGTGACAAAATGCTTGGGAGACTACCAATATGCTGGGAGATAAGACAAAGATCATTTTGCCTCCTGCTTGGACCTCATTGACTTGTTCCACTAACCGAACAGTCCATGTACAATAGATTTCAGTCCCCAAAGCTCAGGCAAGTTATATTAGGAGGTCAAAGTTATGTTGAATGTTTTGTTATTATAGTAATTAAGATATATCGCAATGTTCATTATTTTCTGATTAAACAGAATAGCATTACTGTTGCAACTATCTCTAAATTATTTATAGATAAGGTCCCTCTATGTAGTGACAAAAATCAAAGATTTACTCAGCAGTCATGCTCTTTCATTTAATTTGGTTCTGTTTTGTTTCAAGCTGTGTATAACATTCTTTACGACTATATTTATTCTTACCAGAGTACTAATAAAATCAGATGAACTCTGCTGTAATAATTCACTATGCAGAGAGAGCTCTTCAAATGGTGGTGAATATTCATAATTACAGAAAGTTCTTGAAGGTAAAAATGCAATAAGATCTCCCACCCTATTCTTGGAGTGCTTTTAAGTATTGCTTCAAAGCACTCCATCAGTTATTTTATTGAGGATTTTAAAGTTCCATTGTGTTTAGATTGAGTAGAAGCACGTAAATAAAAAGGATGATATTTCCTAATCTGGTTCACTTTTGGTAGAGAATATAAGGACAAGCCCGGTGCACTAAATTGTTCGATATGCGCAGGGTTCGGGAAAAAGTCCGACCACAAGGGTCTATTGTATGCAATTTTATCTTGCATTTTTGTCGGAGGCTGTTTCCAAGACTTGAACCCGTGACTTTCTGGGCGCATGACAACAATTTTATCAGTTACTCCAAGGCTCCCCTTCAACTTTACCAGTTGAACCCGTGACTTTTGGCAGAGAATACAAGTTTAAAAGCCAAACAATACTCTGCTTAACTAAAATTTAGCCTGTAAAAGATTATAATGGTGATTTTAAGCGTTTCCCTCTATCATACAACAAACTTTCTCCTGTACAACAAATAATCACGAATTCTCTATGCAAAACCTCTAAAATATCCATGTCTTATAAATTCGACATGGAGCCTCGTTATGTCTAACTGTACAGCAAATGTAATAAAAGAGGTAGTAGAACAAAGAGGAGTTATGAAATTAACTGAGAGTTGAAACATCAACCTCATCTGGAATTTTGAAAGTGTCTGCTGCCCCAAATTTCCTCTGTACTTCATTGACCGAACTTTCTTCATCACTATCAACCTCATCAGCGTCATGACTGAATTGACTTGAGGGATCATGTATACTTTTGGCTCTGCAGTCATGGGTAGCAAGCATCTTAACTTGTCCTAGATGAGAAATTTCTACCACAACGGTGTCATCATTTTCAGGTAGGGGCTGCTTCCAGGGTTCCCCATCAATCCTCATGAATGTATGATCAGCTGCGCCTTTGTGAAACTCGAACCGGATTCTGTGCGCCTACAAATAGGGAAACCGCAGAGGAAATAAGATAATTTTCAGTGTAAATAGTAGCTTTGTTTATATAAGAAAACATAAATTCTGGTTTTCCAGAAAAGATCCGACTAAATGACCTCTACGGTGGATATCTATGTTCAGGACTACAAGCAATGATTTAGACAGATTCTGCAACTTCATTTTGCTTTATTACGAAAATGTTTATGGGTCCTATACTCCTATATTCTCTCTGTTCAATCTTTTTTCCGTTTTTCTGGATAAGTCGGCTCAATGTTTTTATCCTTCTTGCGATGCAATAGACAGTTGATCAACAGTAGAAACAGAACATCTCATTGGTCGACCTCCTTGCACAAACATTTGTAGTAACCACAATTTATTCCTAACCTGGGCAAGACGTGTCCCATGTCCTTTTGGAGCAAGGAGGACCAATCCATGCCAAGCATCTCTGAATCCAACAATCTCAAGAAGGCCATCGTCTACAAATGGAGGAGTCAAGTCCCTCTGTCCACATTTAAGACATATAAGCACGTCAGTATAACTACAAAAAAATAAAAGGACTTCGAAGAAATAGATTAAAAAAAATCCCACCATAGAACACCGACTTGGACAAACAAGAAAAAAAAAGTAAAGCTACAAAACACTTCAGGAAACAGAAAAAGGAGCAGAGTTGGGAAGAAGCTTTGTTGAGAATGCATACATATCGACGTTTGTTGCTATTGGGTGTTCCCCAGGGATTTAGTCCACCAGAAAAGCTAGGCAAGTTGAGGCATACAATTGACCTGACACTGCATGTTCAATTTTGACAACAAAAAAGAATAGTTACATAACTCATGAATAGTTCTTCAGGAAGCAACATCATCAAGCCATAGAGATGGATGCAGTGATGCAACCAGAAACAGGTTAGAGGAAGCCAAATATAATATTTGAAGAACGATACAGAAAAGTAAATTGTCAAGTTGTCATCTAAGGTTCCTATACATGACTAGTGTTACCTGGGTGGGATGTGAAGGTCTTGCCATTCACCCTGCTTTTTCATTATTTTAACCTTGGTCAGTTGAGCTATGTTCCTGCAGTAAACCATAGTTAGATGCCACCAGAAACCAGTAAATTTTCATAAGGTGGACCCTCATAATGATAAGAGATGATGATAAAATATTTCAATCAAGATGTCAACTTAAACAGGCTTATGACAAGAAATTTTTTTATTTTCCTCAAGGTCTTGTTCAAATTTATAGTCGCTACTTGGCACAAATTATGAACAGGAAAAATACTGGTTGGAAAATAATGACAGCTGCAAAATTTGTAGTTATCTCTTTCTAACCCAAGTAATTGTCATGGTTTACCTGGCACGGGTAATAATGCAAGAGTTCATGTTTTCCCACTCTGTCATTTATATAAGGCAATCAACTTGCGTAAATTCTGTAGAACTTGCTAACGTAGTAGCTAATTATGATGCTGGCAAACTATTTTAAATAAAATGTGATCTTTGGAAGATATTACACTATTTTTAGGATGAACTAAAAAGAAAGAGAATTAAATCAGGAAAAAGGGAGTATCTTAATAAGTTTCAAGAGCAGTCATCAAGTTCACATTTTCATGTTTCCAGCAAGAAGATCAGAGCAAATTTACATGGCTATTTAGAGTTGGCACATAAGAGCAAGGTGCCAAACACTGATGAAACAGATATAAAAAGTTTAGGCAGATTAATAAATTTTCAAATAAGTAGCTTTCAATTGAATAGAAGAGATCACACACAGTACATGCTTTTTGCAATCTGAGTGAATTATAGAAATAAATATGGTCAGTCTCAGGAGTCTAAAAGTCTAAACTATGATGATTATTCCAATTGTGATTTAGCTGTTGAAAAAATAATTATGTTCACCTTACATCAGACCTTCAAGAAGGTGAAGCTTTCCATAAAAGAGAATATAGTGTTGCTGAGTTGCAAAAGATATGGAAGAAGTTGTGTAACAAAATTGCAGACTCACCTCGAAGAAGGATGAACGAGGGGGGCAAAAAACCATCCTTGTGTACATCCTAGCTTTAAATATGAACTCTGTGGAGAAAGAAAAATTAGCAAGAGGCATTCCCTTCAAATATTATGTATAGAACGTTAAGCAATGCTAGAAGCCTGCCTCAAGAAAAAAATGATGCAAATAGCTTCATTTGAGCTAGGACAGAGAAACCGTGAATTTCATTTAGTTATTAAATGCCAATGAAAATTAGCGTCATATTATATGGAAATCATATAACTTGTTGCATTAATAATAGTTAATTGGTCAATATAAATATAAACTCCACCCCTCAAGAGTCCAGACACCCCTACCTAGGAGCTTAATAGCCCTGCTCGAGAGCCTAAGTGTGGCATTTTTCACTTTGCTTTGCTGCTGACTCGATATCCAAATTTATGGTTGGAGGTTGAGGTCCTTAACACTGGGGCTATCTCTCGTTTATCTCGAGTACCAGTCATTGAAAATTGTTTTTACTGTGCATCATCATCACTAGGGCAAGACAAAAGAGGTAGAAAGGTAGAATATGTCCTAAATTACATAACAAAATGTGAAAGTTCAGTCATCCTGCTTGTCAAGGTGGACATCTGTTTATTGATGTTAATGGTCACTTATGGAATATGCAGGCATGAGATACAAACAGAATAAAGACTCATCCATGTATGGAGCAAACATGTCCTAAGGTTAATAGTCAAACTGATGAACCTCTTAGAAACAATGTTTTCACCATATACTTGAAGCGTAAAACAACTATATCCATGAGCATTCCATATCAGGCAAAGTGCTAAATATAGTTCCGAACCAAAATAGTTCTGGTAACTTGCAACATCCTTCTGTTTGTTTATCTCTTGAGAAATATCAAGCATAATAAGCAATGAAAACTATTTATGTGATCTCCTGAAGCATGTATCATCTAAGATAAGGGTGCACAACAAATTTACTAACATTAATTTCGAGGGAAAGTATTAGAAAAGCAGAGTTTCTGTGAAATAGTTACTAGATGCATAGGCAATCCCAAAAGGAAAATGTACAATAATGAAATAAAACGACATACTACCAGTTGGAAAAAACACCATATATCTTATTCTTTTCACAGATGTCCCTATATCTTATCAAGAATAATATAACCTACTGCCCTCTGTCTAACATATTTAAAAATAAGGATTAAAAAACCCACTAGGATGGACCTTAATCAGTTTCTTAACCTTTTCTTCTCCGATCACCAATACTCCTAGCAATATGACTTCAGAACCAACTCATGCTCATGTGTTTATTGAAACATTAGACAATTTTAGAATTTTTTAAGAGTTCAAGGATGCATATGAACCTGTCGATTCGAGAGAGATGTGGATAAACAAATTAAAGGATAATAAGAAGCATTAGAAGCTTATCTGAGAAAACGGTGAGGGGATAACATGTATTGCATAGTATTTGTATAGATAAGACAGTAATTACTTGGGTTGCACAAAGATAGGGTAAACTAAGTTTATAGGAAGGTCTACAGCACATGAATCAAGACAAAAGCTGCACATGTATTTTTCTTTGATCTATCATATGTTCTCATCTGTCTCAACAGCAGAAGATGTATAGCTGGAGTTCTGTTAATCAAATTTCCAGCTGATACCAAAACAAAGTTAACAAAATGGTCATTTTATTTTTGGCCTTCCGAACGAAAGAACAAAACATATTAAGCACTAACAAGATATACGGTATACCAAAAATCTTGACTCCTGCTTTCAAGAGCCCAAGCCTACATCTTCAACTTATCTGTTCTATCACAACAGTCATTAAATTGAGAGTAATTTTCTTTTCTTCTAGATAGAACAAAACAAAAGGTCCAGAGCACAAGACTATGACAATTGTCTTCAAATAAATATGCAAATATTCAGAGAAATAAATCGAGAAGCTGTATCTTCTTAAATTTATCACTCACTTTCTTACCTGATTGACTAGTTGGTTTTTGAATTTCTCAGGGTTCATTTTTCTCTCTGAGTGAAATGCATAAGATACTTGGGCATCCATCCCTGCTAACAGAAAATTCGTGTTAGATGACTAAAAGCACAAGCAAAGAAATAACTTCATATAATAGTCTCTGTAGGTTAAGGCATAAACCCGTATACATTTTGTTTATGTCTATGGGAATTGTATGTTCTTAGCTGTTATGTTAGCGAAAATCAATTACTAATGCAGGCTTTTTATGACAAATAAAATCTTGCTTCTAGAAAATATCTATAGAGTCAATTGCACCCAACCTTCTTTCAAGTTTCCATAATTTAGCAGACCTCCATTTTTAAGAAATGTAAACTATGAAAAGAAATGGATGAGTGGAACAATCTCTAGAATGAAATTTCTTGACTCAAATTTAATAGAAGAATTAACATAAGGACGTTATGGTTATCTTAAACACTTTAATAGGCCAAGTAACTCAGAACTAAAAGTAAGACCAAGAATTGGCATACAGCACGGAGAAAATAAGAGACCAAACCCAGTCAAAGTTTTTTATATCAATCATCTGCGCCTCAATTCCAATCTAGATGGATGGGCTAAATAAATCCTCTATTGGTATCACTCGACAGGCTCATTTGTTCCAAATTAACCTGTTTAGGCAAATTAGATGTTATCCAAAACTAGACGTTTTACATCCCACATTTTACTTGACAGGCTCATTTTGTTCCAAATTAACCTGTTTAGGCAAATTAGATGTTATCCAAAACTAGACGTTTTACATCCCACATTTTACTTGCTTGGACCTCATGTAAGCCTAAAAACAACTAAGCCTTAATTCTAACTATTGGTACAGGCTATATGGATGGTTTGCTTCAATTGTCTTGTTTATATCTTCAGTTGATATAAAGATAACCATTTCTTATAGGTATTGAACAGGATAAGCGCCAACCCCCCCCCCCTCCCTTGTAAGTCCAATATATATTATTAAACTGGCTTGACAAAATATAAGAAGTTAGACGGCTATATAGAATTTAATTCCTAATCAGAAGAACATGCACTTACCCATGCTGAAGTAATTCCAGAAACCTCCACGAAATGTATGGAATCCTTCCTGCGTGGTATTAGGTTAAAAAGAGGAAAGCAGTGGCGGGTAACACTTTGAAACAGACCAAGCTAAGTAAATTGTAACTTGCAAAAGCAAGAAACATATGCCTGCGCACTGATAGACATATGTACGCATGCATATTGATAGACAAATCCATATGTCCAATTTTCATTCTTATTCAATGTGAATACATTTGAAATTGGAAATGCCAAAAATGGAAATCACCTGAATATGCCCCACCCTGGGCTTCATATGATTACCCAACTACAAGTAAATACACAAGGAAACTCCTTTGTAAGTAGTAAATTTAATCTAGGCAGGTGCTGATACTTGTCTGATTCTTTTACATATGTTTACTCTTTCAAATAAACTCAAATCATGATAGTGCATTCTGCAGTTTTCGTTTCTCATAGAAGATTATGCTCAGACAACTTAATGCAATTAAATTATATGTACTCCAAGCCATTAAAAATAGTGGTATCTCCATCAAACCATATCAATTTTGTCAATTTGAAGATTCATCTACCTTTACATATGTGTGAAGCGATGAAAGTCAAATATTATATCAACTCCAATTGTTTTTCACTGTTTCATTGATACTATTCATGAAACTTTTTCCCACTACAGTGATTTTTTGGTTCAGCTTTCTCTCAAAGCCAGAAAACTCATGCTGTAGAATATTCTTTAAATTAAATACTGTTGTTGAAAGCCAAAAGTAACATAGAAATAATAGAACAGATTATTTGCAGTGATTATATTCTCCTATATAAGGTGCCTATGTTGGATGTTGCTAACAGCCAATTTGATTGACAGAAGACTTAAAGGTGACATCAAGATTTATATATTTTATTATAGAACAGGACTTTACAGGCTCAGAACCAGGTTTAATATGCTATCAGCAAAGACATATAAACAAATGAAAAAAGAAAGGAAAAATGAATACAGTGACCAAGATCTTATGGAGATACAAAAGATGGAGCTAAACTTTATGAAAGTGTGTGTTACTCATGTTAGAGAAGACATTGTCTTTATACACAAAAGCACTAACAGATAAGGATGTCTTACCACGTTCAGTTCATCAGATGGAGAAACTCGGTGAAAGGCATGTAACGAATGAGGCAGTTCCAGGGGTGCAACAGGATCACAGGAACCTTCTTTTGGTGCCCTCATCCTCATAAGAATGTGCCAACTGCATAAAGCAAATTCTTTAACAATAGTTGGTTGAATTTTTGCCTATGTAATTATTCTACTCCTATAATACTTCAAGATGTGTCTGCAATTGAAATATATATGCCACACTAAGGGTTTTTTGGTGTGGGAACAAGTTATCCCAGGACTAAATATTTTGGGATTAGTTATCCCACCCTCAATATGGGTAAAAACAACAATACAATCCCCGGATGACCAATCATTGTTAAGTAATCTTGCACTTCTATCCCAACCAAACATGGAATAAAATCATCCTAAAACTAATCTCAGGATTAATAATCCCTTGCCAAACTCCACTTGTGGGATTTCACTGGGTATGTTGTTGTTGTTTTAAGCACAAAACAACGATGTATATAGCATCTTTTCTCCACTGCAGTTTAGATATGCACAAGTAGAAAATGGAGAGACCCCACATTAAGAGCATGTTATGCTGTTCCAATTCTCTTTTAATGGAAGCTAGTCAACCCACACATCCATAAATAATTACGACTTCAGCAGATTTTAATTCAGTGGATATTAATGTACTGAGATAGAACCTGCTGTTCTCTCTTCCACACACCCCACACTCCCACAGCCCACAAATAGTTCATCAACCAAACTATAATATTCCTTGATTTAACTAGGGACCAGAAAAATATTGCCCAATTTCCATGAAAAGATAGATCTTTAAGGAGGATCCACATATTATTGCACAAAATATATAATTACATCAATCCCATTTTGCATTGTTGTTATATTTTAAATCTTTACTTTGGATTCAAGAAAAACAATAACAGTATATAGTGAAATGAGACCCCTACTGTCTGCACTTAAATTAACTATACGTCACAAGCTTTCATCTCTTAATGTATAAACAAGATATTCAATTTAAGATAGACGATACATTCAGCTTTTACCACTGCCAAGACGTTTGAACAAAGAATTAAAACTTGATCATGAAGGGATTTTAAAAGAAAAACGATTATCTCAGACAGGCCATAATATCACATATGAACTAATAAAATAACCTGTCCATCTTCATTTCCTTTGCATTCATTACTTGCTTCAAAAAGGAGATGGCAGAGTTAAGGTTAGTCCCTGGATTCTTCTTTCCCTGTCAATCGCCAAAACTTCACATCAGATAAAGTATCTTTCTCAATATTAAAGACACACAAACTGGTGTATCATAGGAAATAAAAGACTTTTACTCTAACTCCTAACTAATGAACATGCTTATGCGCAATTTTTTGTTGTATAGGAGGAGGAGGTTGTTTGTAGATATTTTCAACATAGTGTAAGAAAAACTACGAAACAAATTGAATAGCGAGACACCAGGAAAGCAGACTGAGAGCTTTTGCACCACTGTATGAGAGATACAATTTACATGAAAATATCCTTCACAAATTTAGTGAGTCAATGGTTTCTTCCACGGATCCATACCCAGCCAAAAGCAAATGGAAGGTTATTTCCTGTTCCCAAAGGTATTGTAGCAATTGGAGGTGGCTGAGACAGTTTGAGATCAGATACAACTCCAAGAAGCCACCCAGCTGTGCCATCTCCACCTGCAACCTATAATATATTCAATGTCAGTACTTTGTGCTGGAAAATAATCATCTGGCCCTTGGTGAAATTATGAGAAAACCTGTTAAAATCATGAACCAACTCAAAGAATTCAACTCACGATAATTCTCATTCTTTCTTCAACTTCGGCAGCAAATTGATCGCCACTACCCTTGAGCCTTTCTATATTCAAATACAGTCTACGTAAAACACTATCAGGAGCTTCTTCTCCCAAATCAAAAACCTGAAAAGTTAGGTAAAAAGAGAATTATATAGAAGGAAAAAAATATACGTGCATGTTTGCAAAACAGTTAACTTTTTTAACCTCAGGATTGGAGTGCATACTAATAAGTATGAGTATATTGGCTTGTTACCTTTCTAGTAGGAGCAGTTCTACTCTTGTAGGTTCTTGTTCTTCCATTTATACTACTATCTATTGTTTCAGGTAATTCGACTACAGGATAGTCCTGTCTGCTATTATCTGTTTTTGTTATTTTCTAGCGTTGCTTGTACTTTCATTACATCTTTTTCTAAACTGTTTTTGTCATTGAGCCAAGGGTCTATTGAAAATAGTCTCTCTACTTCACATCTGAGGTAGACGTAAAGTCTATGTACACTCTATCTTCCTAAACCCTAGGGGACTACACTAGGTATGTTATTGTTGTTGTGCATTTAAACCTTTTGCCTATGTGAACCAAG
>JAPFFP010000099.1:10478428-10489786 GCA_026153255.1 Solanum medicagineum
GGAAAAAAAAGGAAAAGGAACGCAGAGGTAGCCAAATCCCCGGAACCCCCTTCCCCCCCCCGCTTTTTGTAAAAAAACCAATTTGGGCGACCCGGGCCCCCCCCCCCCCCCCCCCAATTTTCACCCTCGACACCCTTCTTTATTTTCAAATTAGCACTGACCCTTGTTCGGATAATTTAATATTTTATTATTATGTAATAAAAATATTTATTTTATATAATAATTGATTTAGTATGGTTGCTTCATTATTGAAAATAAGATTTATTTTATTTATTATTTAATAATTTTAATTTATTATTTACACTATTTTTATAATATTTATTACATATTCTATAATTTTTTATAGATTTTTCATTCAAATATGAAGCAAATAATTCAACCTATCCAAAAGTGTGTTTAATCTCAAAAATATAATCACAATTTGATTTTATTTGGTAGCCGTCATAGATTGTAAATATTATTTTTTTATTTTTCATTAAAAAATTTATAAAGTTAGAGTAAAAATAAATTATTTAGATTGATTTTTTATAAAATATTTTTAATTCAAAATAATTTTTTACTAGTACTTTTATAGTATTTGTGATTTTCAACTAAAATGTTAAAAATATTCAAAATCAGAAGTTAAAATTTTTAACTTATAAATTAAAATCTAAAAACCAATTTAAATAAGCTCTAGATTTAACTTCAAGTTAAATTTAAAAATTTATATTAAATACAAAAATAATGAAATTATTCCTAAAAAATGAATAATTCCAAACAGTTGGTGGAAATAATTTATCAATAATGTTGAATTATCGATCACATATAAAACACATTGTTGTGACCACCCACTCCCACTACTCTTTTTCTATCTTTCTTTTTTCCGCTTCATCTCTTTCATGTAAAACAGACCTTAGTACTTTCTTATACGCATCTCCTGAAACTCTCCCTTTTTTGGTTTAAAAGCAAAGCACAGAGAAAAAGAAAAAAAAAGTTGAAGTATATTCGAACTACACTGGTTAGTTTAAAAGTAAGCAAAAGTTCTCTTCAACTTCCAAGTCATTTTTTAACTTTACCAATTTCTACAAAAGAAAATGAGAGTCGAGTTGAAAATCAGACTTTTTACCATAATTTTGACGCTGCTTTGTGTGTGTAAAGGTGCGTTTGCTGGGTTACTTGCTGAACCGGCGGAGCCATTGAAGCCGGGTGATTACGGTTCTAACACGGTTCCAGCTTTTCCGGTTCAGACCGAGTCACAAATATGCCGGTTGGATTTATCCGACGAGCTCTTTGGTGGAGTGAGCGCGGCGTGCGGGCAGAACCTGGACCGAAGCCGTTGTTGTCCTGTGCTGGCGGCTTGGTTATTCGCAGCTCACGCGCGCTCAGCTTTGCAAGTTTCGGGGGCGGCTGCACCAGCAAGCTCCGACTTGCCGATGATGCCGGATGACTCGCAGAAATGCGTTAATACGCTTCAGAGTTCTCTTCAGAGCCGTAACATCCATCTCCCGCAACCTAATAATTCATGCGACGCCGTTTTGTGTTTATGTGGTATTCGTCTTCATCAAATCACCTCCCTTACATGCCCGGCGGCATTCAATCTCACCGGCTCGAAGAATGCTACTCCGACCGCCGCCGTCAGAAATCTCGAGAGGAATTGCCGGAACTCTTCTTATTCCGGTTGTACCCGGTGTCTCGGTGCCTTACAAAAGGTTAGTAACGTACAATCAGATTCACTGACATATTCTTTCTTCCTCACTCAACCTATATCCGTCTATAATTTCTCTCAATTTTTATGTACTCAAGTACAGGATGTCCTTTATTTTCCATTATTCTACGATAATTCTGATTCTGATTTTCACGTTTCTGTAGCTTAACGGCGACGGTGGGAAAAATCGTACACACAAAATGGATGAAAGCGGCGGCGATAGGGTGAGCAAGATGCTAAGCAGAGACTGTCAGTTGATGGGATTGACATGGTTACTGGCACGCAACAAGACGGCGTACATACCGACGGTTTCTGCTGTATTGCGCGCCATCATGTACAGTGCGCATCCACCGCATGAGTCCAAGTGTAGTCCAGACCAGGAGAACATGCCACTAGCCGTCGATTCACTACAATTCGAAAAAACGGGTTCATCATCACCGTCCGTTGATATTTCTCGTTTAGCGATTTTGTTTACCTTTTTGCCCCTAATCATTCTACTGAAATCTCTCTTTGTCGGTTAGATATGAAGTATCACTCTGTTATTTTGTTCATGTGATGTGGATTCACGTGAAATGCTAGTTGACAAAATCGGAAGAAGGGGTGAAAAAGGGGTTATTTTGTCTTTTTGCCCCACTGTAAATGCAGGTTATTTATTTGCAAGACGATTTCTTTTTTAACATCTAGTGCCAGAAAATATTATTACCCTTCTTTTGTGTGAATCTTCTGTTTTACTTTTGAATCCTTTCGTTATTTGGATTGAGTTGTTTTTACTTGATTGTTTAAGACCTCATAGTATGATTACAATTTTGGTTGGTCTTAACTTGTTTGAATGAATTTAACTTTTTGGTCTAGGATATACATACTTGATATCTCAATTTTTTTTTCCTGATACACATGAAATTATGTAAAGCTAGTATCTCTTGTTTGGCAAATATAATTTTAAGGCACAAGTAACTCGCCCCTAATTAAATTAACATTAATGTTCTTGATGGTTAGAAAAGTGAGTGTTTCACAAATCAAAATAACCAAAATGAGACCAAGATTTACTTCATGCTAAAATGAGCTTTTTGCATTGGAGTACGGACTAAATTTGAATTTGCATCGATCAGTTTTTAGCTCTATATAATAAAGATAACTCTGTTCTTGGGAGGATTCAAAGGAGTAACTTTTTTAGTATGATTGATAGCAAAAAACTCATCCAAAAAGAATCATATATTCACTACAATCAACTTACAGTTAAGGAAATAATATGAATTGAGAAATAAAGGAATACAATGTAATAACTAATAAGGATCAATTAATTTCTCATAATGTATCGTCCGCTTTTTTTTTTTTTTTCCTGTTGGCAGAAAACAAACGAAAAAAAAAAGAACAAAAGAGAGACGACGCAAAATAAGTAGTACTCTCTCTGTCTCATATTAATTGAATTTATGAGATAATGCATGCATATTAAGAAGAGTATTCAAAGACATAATTTACACCATACTTTTCGTTATTGCCCTTTGTGAAATCATAAATATGTAGTGTAATTTATCTCCTAGAAAATCAAAAACTTCAAAAAGAGCAAATATAGAAAAAGTTTCAAACATTTTTTTGAACTTTGAACAATTCAACTATTTTCAACTTTGAAAAAAGTTTTAAAAATTCAATTTATTTGAGACGGAGGGAGTAGTATATTGGAGTTATTAAAAAAGGGGAATCTACAATGGAGAAAACGATGAGAATCAAAAAGTTAAGAACAAAACTACTGGGGGGAAGAGCAACTCAACTCCCCAGGACTGAGGCATGTTGGTCGTATAGTTGTAGGAAATGGCAACATTGAACATTGTAACAAGGCAAAAGTTTATTTTGTTGGATCTAAAAAACAACGTAACTCACATGTGGACATATACATATATACATGCACAATGGTATATACTATAAAAAAAAAATTAAGAAATAGTAGTTGCACATGTTTACGGGAGAGAATCACGGTTGGATGTTTGTCACAAGGAATTAATTAGCGCAGCAGCCCCTGTCTATTTGTTATTCACCCTCTTTAATTTTTTTTCTTTAATTAGAAAACACCCTCACACAAGTAGGGGCACGATTTGCATATATTCTCTGCTCGAACCTTTGCGAATGTAGATATTGTCTGTTGTAATTTTTTGGTATAGCTGCTTAACAAATAGGGAGAATTATACCTAATGTCAAGGTTGTCAAAATTAGCCCAAATATAGGTAATCTATCTAATCCATCCAAAATTTTATTGGTTGGACTCAAGATAAGTTTAAATTGAATTCAATCTCAGCTCATTTAAGTTTTCACCCATTTTGAAAAAATCTTCAATTGACGCAAATTTAATATCCAATTTCAACCCATTCAAAGGCTCTTTATTTGTATTGATGCAATATATGTTTTCTCTCTTTTTATATTTTCTACGATTTATCCATCTACTTGTAACTTTTTATTTTATTTCTTTAGTTGAAATTCAAATTGTGGTTATAAAAAGTAAATAATAATATGTTAAAATTATTGAGATTGAGCGATTCAAATTGGGCCGGTCATGACCCAACCTGATTTTAGCCAATTTGAGCCCAAAGTAAATTTGGATGGGTCATAGCCCAACCCAATTTCTATTTCAACTCATTTTAACATTTTTAATTCCAACTCAACCCGTCCATTTGATACCCCCAAGTATCCCTAATTTTGATCTAATTAAGCACTGGGTGATTCACACAAATTTTCCTATTTTGAAGTGATCTTTAATTTTTTTGTCTTTACCATTTTAAGTAATAAAAAAGTGAATAATAATAATATCCCTAATATCGAAAAAGAAAATCCCAAAACACAAGCTAATACCTTACAAGGCAAAAAAACATTTGCTAGTCAAAATTCATAAAATATAAGTTTCGTTTCAGAACTTTCAAAACTATGCCTTTAAGGTAACTTATTCCTATAAAACATTTGCCACTTATATCGGGCAAAAAAAAATTTCTAAACATATGTCTTGCGAATTAACTACTACACAATTTATGGTAGATAAGGAAAAAAAAAACAACTAAATATTTACCTTGTGAAATCAGGAATAAATCGGGATACTTTGATCCATAACTTTTCATTAAATGAGAAAAAAGGGCAAAATAAATTATAGACCGCCTCTAAATATAGCGGGAGAAATGCTGAAACTGCGTGGAATCCTAGCAAGGATTTATGAAAAAAAAACCAGACTCTTTTTAGCTATTTTTTGCTTTTCTTTGTGGTACCCCTAAGAGACCTTTCTCTCCACCCGGATCAACCCACCGACTCGGCTTCTTAGATTTAAGGTGATTTGTGTATCGTCCCCAACGTAATCTCTCCAAGAACTTGTTAAGCACAAACGTTGGTAAGTATTGTACATTCGCAGAAAGATATCATTGGTCCCTCCCAATTAACAACACCCTTTCAATTGCATTGTGGGCCTTTGAGACCCAACACATTCATTTCAAATATTTCTTGGTTGGGCTTTTCAAGGTCTTCAAAAGGCGATTGGGCTCACTCCAGGGTCCTTTCATATTAATTTGAGAAAGAAAACTTCCTCAATTTTTTGTGATGTTTGAAAAATGAAGATTTACAGAGAATAAACTATTGGACCCTTATTTATAAATTAAATAAGAAATTATGATATTGTTTCACTGTCAAAAAATATACTAATAATAAAAGAGAAAATTAAGCTTGTGGCCCTTTGAAGCAAACTATTTACCTGCATATGCCCCTTTACATTTTATATTCTCATACTATTAAAATTAGCTCTCCTAATATCAAAATTCGTACGCTGACGTCATGTTGATGTCACCATCCACCTTATATGATATACCAACAGGGTATCACAAAGGATTAACCTCAGTTCTATATGATATCAATATACCGATAGAGTACCACAAAGAATATATTTTCTACTCATTTAAAATTTGATCAATAAGTTTGTAACTCTAATAATTTTCTCTTAATTATTTTATTTATTATAAAAAGAACTCAAAATTATATGATACCGATAGGATATCAATTTTCCTGACGGAGAATCACAAGAATATATTTTCTACAAATTTAAAGTTTAATAAGTAACTTTAATAATTTTCTACTCCTATATGTTACCGATATGGTATAAATATACCAACGAAGTATCACAACGAATATATTTTCTACTTATTTAGAGTTTAATAATTTTTTTATTTATTTCTTTGAAAAAACATAATTCTACATGATACCAATTGGGTATCAATATACCACCAGTATCACAGAGGATTGAGCTCATTCTATATGTTACCGGTAAGATATATATATACCGCCCGAGTATATTTCATAATATTTATGGTGATGTAAGCATGATCTCAGGAAGAAATAAAAAGGGGTACGTGGGGTAAGGTAAATAGTTTGGGTCATGGATCCATTAAGAGTAAATAGTTTGGCTTGAGTTTATTAAGAGTAAATAATTTCAAATTAGGTCTATTTTGTAGAATTTTCCCATAAAATCATCGATAGTGTATACAACTTCCAACAAAACTCATAGAATTAGGAATTTGAAGATGTTTCTTTTCTTCTTGTCTTCTCTCTTGAAATTTTGAAGCAAAAACAAGAAGAACTAGAGTCAATCAGTGTTGATGAACATTTTAAGTTAAAATTTGGGCTTCTAAAATCAAAATGTGTCACGTATTAGGAGGTTACCTTAGAAGTGACTGACACTTGGAGAGATACTGCTAACCCCCAAGCGGATCACCTAGTCTCTTTGCCATCGTTAAGTCAAATCATCAGCGGAATAGAAATAATAATAGAAATACAATTCTATCAGTGGGCTCAATACTATCAATCTCAGTCTATCATTAGAAAATAGAACGAATAACAAAAGTCTCAATATAAGGAAAGAAGAGGGAAAAGAACCCCCAACATCAACATCAACATCTATGTCTATAAAGCCTCTATACTCTAGTCTGAGACTGTACCATGACAAGCCATGACTACCAAACATCAAGTAAAAGACTATCAAATCAAGAAAATAAACATCCTACGAATGCAAGGGAGGACTCACCACTATCTGGAATAGAGAGCTCTGAACCTCAACGATCAGGCTGCTGAAGTCCTCAGTCTGTAGTATCTGCATCATAAAATGATGCAGCGCCAGAGGAGCGTTAGTACGTAGAATGTATTGTATGTAAAACGGGCTAAAGAAAAAAGGGACACTGTACAATCCCTCATCAATTACTCACCCTCATCTTAGAGTAAAGGACAAGACTCTATCATCTCACTATCCATCAAACATCAAACAATCACATCATTTCGGAGTTCTATCCCCCTGAAACCTATCTGAGAGTTTCTATAACCGACAACCACTACTTATGAGCCGGTAGTGATACAACGAAGAGATGTCATTGCCACATCCGTATAGTATCTTGCCGGAGTAAAGGGCGAGTCTGTCAATGGATCCAAAAGTCTGTCAAGTCCCCTTTCAGGAAAAAGGAAACATCCGCTTTCACGGTGCAATCCTCTCCTACATTGGTCGCGTAATCAATGGGTTCGAGTGGGACTCACTCTTACCCATTTCGGTGCTAATACTCTTCCCAGGACTCAACATGCTCATAAATCAATCAATCCATCAAGAACCCTCATCACCCAACCTTTACGAGCAAGATTATCTATCCAATCTAAGGGAATTATACCCATTCAACTCTATCAATGATAATTTCAGCTATCACAGTCATCAACATGCTCAACTCAGGGCTTAGACTCAGTCGAACATCACTTTCAGACATTCAAGGTTTTAGACATCCCTCTAAGTTCATTATTCAAGTCTCTATAGAGAGAAATTTTAATGATCAAGTTACAATCACATAATAAAGAACATATAGGGTTCGTTTTAAATATGATGATCATCAAATTAGAATACAAAAATATAGTTTAAAGAATAAAAACAAGAATGCAAAATACTATCCAAGAAATTAAAGTAATTATTCAAGAATTTGCAAGAAGACATCAATTCAAGATTTCTAGACATGATTTCTTCATCCTAACTCTACATTGGCACATGGAAGATCAATTCCATGCTTTTGGGTAGCCTTTATATACCTGGGAAAGATGAATCTTCAAAGAACTGTGAATCTCCTCTGGAAACCCTCACTTTTCTATCCTTCTTCTCTCTTAGACTTAGCGTAAAATCTTTGAAAAATAATGGGTCTAAACCCTTTTCAAATGAATATATGTTTAAAAAAACCATATGGGGGATATAAAAATATATCGGGAAGGACGAAATTGCCCTTCTCGAATTAAAATAAAAAAACTGCATCTCCATGCACTAGTGTGCAATGCGCACTAGTGTATAAATACACTTTTTTGCGTTTTCTTGATTTTCATCAAATTTTCGAAAAAATATAAGTGTGGTTCCGCGTCCTCTCCGCGTCGCGGAAACCCCACTATTTTAGCCTCACTTTGAAAAAAATAAACCGCGTTTTTTCCCATTAAAGTCGAGTCAAGACCATTTCCGACTCAGTTTTTTGCACTGATCGCAAATTCGGTCTCAGATTTTCCATCAGAGCTTGGGAAGAGATATTGTGCGCACGATAAAATTTAGGGGCATTTTAGTAATTTTACGAGATGTTACAAAATGATTTTTGACTAGTGTTATTTTAAAAGCTTGAAAACATTTCGAGGTACTCGTATCTCAAGTTTAGGATGATTTGCTACAATATTTTTGAGGTTCTGTTGAAGCAGATTAGTCCCACGTAAGTTACTTGTGTGTGTGTGTGTCATTTATTATATATGTATATGTCACGTATATAATAGAAGTCCATAACATCCATATGGTATATATATCAAATATACACTCGAGATACATTGATATACAAATAATAACATAATGTGTACATAAAACAAAGACAATGACATAACATGATTTCCCTCTTTACCAGAAAACAACCATAACTATCAGTGATCGACCATGACAACGTAGAAGAAACAATTTTGAATTTACCAACCACAAAATGCGAGTTTATAAGAATTTGACAATGTTGTTAATTATTTCCACCCAAAGCTTCTTCGAACCAACCATGCAAATAGAGGTGTGCACAAGTCAGTTTTGTTCGATTTTATGTATTATCGTTGAATTTATCGATTTTTGTTTTTTAAATATGCTCAGCTAATAATAAAATCAATAAGAATATTTTATCGGTTTTGATTTATGTTTTCTTGCTCCTTAATGGTTCGATTTTCAGCTTAATCAATAAGAGAATGTTCATAAAATAAATATATGATTTCTCCAAAAATTCGGCACGAACATGACATAATATAACTTTACAAATTGCTCACAAAATAGAAACAATAGTAACTAACATGAAAAAAACTATCCAAGTGCAGCACAAAGGAAAAAGTTTATTTCCTGTGAACTCAAAGTCATTGTGAAGTGTGAATTGAAGGTTAAAGGCGAAGACAATAACCAGTAACGAAGTGATATGAATAATTTATATTTATATACATACAGAGTAGTAAATTGTCATAGTCTTAATGGGTTATCGGTTAACAATAACCCAATATTATAAAATCAAAATCAAATCAGTAACCCGATAATTTTTTAATAAGATCATTAAATCCGTTAATCCAATAACAATAAATCAATAACATTTTTTTTAAATCAATTTACTGATCGATTCAATTTTTTCACTCCCTTGCATCCAAATGGTTTTCAACTGACAAATAATTTTTTTAAAACAAATCTTTTTATTAACAATTGTACTTTGAGCAAAGTTAATCCACATATTTCAATCTCCATCCTTGATTTGAACTTGAAAGAGAGTGACAAATGAATTGGAGGGAGAATTTAAAATTCTATAATAATAACTCCTCTATTTTTTAAAATAACAGAGACAAAAAGTTATCAGTGAGTATCATTTCTAGGTTAAAATTTAGGGGAAATAATGGATATTTAAAATAAAATCTTCAATAATGTTGGATCCGTCTGGCATTTTCTCTCTGGAGGAATTTTTGCATACAGCTACTCAAAAGTATCTTAATTATACTTTAGAGTTATAGTTTAGATAATTACATTTCGTAACTATAGCTATAGTAGTTTTTGTATAATTTGTGCAGCGTTTGTATATGTTTATATAGTTTGATATACAATTCGTAATTTTTGTAAAACGTTTGTATATTTCACTATACAATTCGTGCACAAATTCGCAATGTTTGTATATCTCGCTATATAATTTGATTCGCGACACAACGTTTATATAAATCGCGCGAATTATACAGAACTCAAACTGTATTCGCATACATCCCGCAAATTATACATAATTCAAATTATAATTACAATTAAATATGTATCATGAGTCACAATTAATTCAAATTATAACTATGTTAACTAATAAATTAATATATATTTATTTATCCGCGTAATATTCTCTTTTTACTTTATACTAATCCATTTCGTGGACTATGAGCCCACTAGTGACAACTTCTAGCTGGGCTAGAATCGAGCAATTAACACCTATTGAAAGGTGTTATAATATCATCATCACACCACTAATCCAACAATTCAGTTTTAATTTATTTTTCTTGTTTTTCTTTTAAATCTATTTGAGATTTTTTTTTTAATTTGGATATCCTATGTAAGATGTTTAAGATCATAAAATTAAAATGTATTTTGATACATTAAACATATATTTTCTTAAGGCCGCAAAATTTAAAAGTATTTCCTTATAGAGTTAATACTTAGAATTCCTCCAAAACTTGGCACACTTTAGTAAATGCACACCTAAATTAATTTAGAACGCCATATTAGATGCACACCTAAATTAATTTAGAACACCTTATTAAATGCACACCTAAATTATGAGAAGTCTTAAGCACCTCCCTTAAATATGGATTTTTGGAATTATTGAATCCCCCTAAACTATGCGAAGTCTTAATTATCTCCTCAATCAAGGATTTCTAAAACTATTTACTCCCCTAGTATGCTACTTTCTCCGTCTCAAATTAATTGAATTTTTGAGATTTTTTTCAAGGTTCAAAATAGTTGAATTTTTTTAAAGTTTAAGATGAATGTTTGAAACTTTTTTCATATTTGCCCTTCATTTATTGAACTTTTACATTTTCTAGGAAATAAACCATTTTATAAAGGGCAATAGTGGAAAGTATAGTGTAAATTTTTTTGAATGTTTTTCTTTATATGTGTGCATTACTTCACAAATTCAGTTAATATGGAACAGAAGGAGTATATGACAAAAAACCTTCTTTCGACCCAATTTATATGACTCACTTTCCTTTTTTAGTTAATCCCAAAAGGAGTGAAATATTTTTATGGTTAGTAAGCAAATTAACTTTAAAATTTTCATTTTACCCCTAATAAAATAATTTATAACTACACAAATATTTATGACTTATTAAATGTTGTGTTAAGTCAAACTATATCACATATATAAAAACAAAGATTATAACATTTTACCATATCACTTGTCTTCACCTTCTATGAATATTTCACATGGACACGTAATAAAGTAAAATGATATAATTTTTATTTGTATTTATATGATATAGTCTAACTTGACACGAAATTTTAAGATATATGTGATCTAAAATAAGTGGTAAATGTTTGTGCGGCTATAAATCACATATTTGAGAGTGTGCTTTAGACTTATCATAATTTAGGAAGGTAAATAGTTCCAAAAATTTGA
>JAPFFP010000099.1:10503796-10541930 GCA_026153255.1 Solanum medicagineum
ACAGGGGATTCCTAGTCAGGACAAACAAAATGCAAACATGACAACTTTGACATAGCTACAACAATCACATCCAGACACAGTATGTGAAACTTGAACAAAGCGAGATTGGGATATTACCTTTGTTGGGGCAGCGAACTGGAACGACGAGCTCGACGAAGCTTCGATGCTATCACGAAGTCTTGTTTCGAATTCTTTTAACTCAAAACCGATGCTCTGGTTTTGGTCTTGGAATCGAAGAACGTTTTCAGTAATAGTGACGGCTATCAAGTATGCTAGGTTTTTCGAATTGATCACTGCCGCTCAAGCTTTTTGCTATGGTTTTTCGTTCAATGTTCGCTCAAGATTTTTTTAGGAATTTCCTAGATGACTGTGTCTGCCCCTTCGAATTGAAGAAGAGGAGCTTCAAATAGCTCCTCCCCAGATTAAGGTAACGGATCTATTTTTTCGAAAAGGGGTACGCCTGCAAGGGGAAGGGGAAAAGAACGCGGGGAAGGGGAAAAGGGTTTGGGGAATGGGAAAGGAATTGAATGGGGAAGAAGAAGGGGTCGGCTAGGGTTTTTTGGGGCAAAGGTTGAAGGAGAAGATGTGGGAATGAAGGGGAGCGTGAGATTGGGGAGAAGAAAGGGATTTTTGGAAATTGGGGTGCGTGGCCCCACGCGTCAGACTTTTTTTTTTTGAAAAATAATAGTTTAAAATTTATTAAAACAAAAATAAACCTCGATGATTAATTTGATACCGTGGAGGGTAAATATTGGATGTCAACAGGAATCCTGGGTTATTTAGTGAGGGACCAGTAGCTTAACCTATGAGGCGCCTTTTGGGGCTTTTCCCCCAAGGGGACAAAATCGTGTGCCTGGGCTGTGTGCGGGCAAAGCGGACAATACTTCACAGTGTTGGTGTCGGGTCGTTACAGTCACGTCAATATTATTAAATTGAATAATATAAATATTTGAAAATCCTTAATATTATCATAAGAGTATACTTTTTTTTTCTTAGCGGCCGCAGGGTTCTTGATTCAAATAAGGAAGACGTAGAAGTCTATCAAATAAGGGAGATTTAGGAGTCTTTCCACGGTTAGAAGTCCTTATTTTATCACTTTTTTCATATAGTTTAGATGTTAATATTATAAATATAATTAAATAATAATTTAAAGAAAATTGGTGAAAAGACGATTTTACCGATAGAAAACTCGGATTAGCATTATTACTGTCCATTTATGATGTAATTTATTTTTTTGTTGCAATTTTTTGTCCCACTTTACAATATAATCGTTAAAAAGTGTAGCATTAACTTTTGTGCCCTGTTAAAAAAATTAATCGTTAACGACTAAAATCTATATGTAATGTTAAAATATAAAAAATAAATATAAATAAATAAATAAAATATTACCTCTTCGTTAACAAATGTTATAGTCTTTCGAGTGCCTTCATTGGTGCCCATTTTATATTGTTTTATTGGTACATTTTATTATCCTGTAAGAACGTTTCCTTTTAAGTTATTAATTAACACAAGTTCATTGATCAAGTCCTCAAAATTCATTGCAAGGTTGTCTAAAATAAATTGTTGACAAAAAAAATAGTAGTATATAAATTTTTATAAAAAAAAATTATTAGATGAACAAATATTACCTTACTTAAGATATTACTTACCTAAATAGATAAAACTTGTGAATAGTTAGAGATGTTAGTTACAAAGTAACAGAAATTTTTAAATGACGGAAATTTATTAGACTCAACTAACTAATATAAGGTCATAATATAATTTGAATGAAGTAAGTTAAGCTGGTATAACAGTTAACATTATTTTCTTTAAATTCAAAAAGTGAAAAGAAAGGAAAAAGAATATGAAACCAAAAAAGTAAGTGTTGTATAATTATATTATTATTTTAGAGGAGAGAATATATATGTTCCTTACTTTTGAGCACTATATAATTAATTTTACAGTGATATTGACTTTGACATTATTTGCTAATAAATGATGTATACTCAATTTTTTGGCTTTCAATTGGTAAAGCGTTCTCAATTTGGCATTCGTTAGTTGTCTATATAAATATTCTTAAAAAAAGGAAAATGATTTTCGAGGTTATATTTTTGCTAGTTCGAAATTCATTTGTTTGAGGTAACCGCAAAAGAAAATTTTAGATAAGGTGGGTAGGTTGATGGTTCCAAAAAGAAAAACGTGTATTTGG
This sequence comes from Solanum medicagineum, assembly GCA_026153255.1. Taxonomy (NCBI): domain Eukaryota; kingdom Viridiplantae; phylum Streptophyta; class Magnoliopsida; order Solanales; family Solanaceae; genus Solanum; species Solanum medicagineum. Next base: position 10,505,985 of record JAPFFP010000099.1, read on the forward strand.
AGTAGTTAGTGTTTTCATGTTTGGGTTAGCATTTTGGGACCTATTTCTTTATAATTTAAGACTTAACTTTAAGTTTGAAATTTATGAAAATCGGTTATGGAATTAATTGGATAATTTTCGGGTCTAGGTTAGGTCATATAGTAACGTAGGTGCTGTTCGTTTCAAAAATTTAATTGTGAACTCTTATTGGATTAGATCGTGGTGTTTAGGATTCCATTCAAAGAGGGGAAGACTCAAGTGCTTGATTGATTGTCTTTTGGATAAGGCAAATGAATTTCTTAACCTTTGTTAAGTATATAGAATCTTGTACTTCTTGTGTGAGGTGTTGAAAATGATTTATGTAGGCTTTGATTGAAATATTTTGAATTAGGTAGTTATCCTATGCTGATATTTGACTCGTGAATTAATAATGGAGATTTACTATATGTGAAGTAGTGATTGTTTGTCATTGATATCGAAGTGATACTTACTTTTAGATATGAATGGTGTTAAGGTTGTGATGGTATTGAGATATATGAATTTGCATGGCATCTTGCATACTTTATTTCCATGAACATGATTACTGTGCATTTACTATGTGCTTGCCGGATGATCCATGGAAAGAAATGCAAAGCCGAAGGGAAATGGTTCCGACTAATGAAAAAGAATGAGAATTAAAGAGGTTACTATGATTCAAGGGACGTGTCGCGCGCCGCGACGGATAATATAAATCGAGGGACGTGTTGCGCGCCGCGATGGATACATGGTCCATGTGTGGACCCCATGGGTTCTGAATGAGGCATATTTATGATCAGCGGATGTGTATCGTAGGGCAGACATGCATCATTCTACGTGACATTGCATTGCATTGCATTTACATCTCACGACATTCATTTTAACCTACAATGCTCTATCTTGTTATGATTATATGGAGTGCTATTGAGATTTTGGTTATTCTGTATATCATTGACTTATTTATGTCTTTACATGAATTGTTGTGGTATTGATTGAATGACACTTGATGAATTAGCGAGAACTTGATAAATTTTAGAATTTGTCCCTATGACTTGAAAGTGGGATAAATGAGAGTTATACTATCATAGACCTTGATCATATAATGTTCAGATGATGTAATTGTGAAGGTTATGAATTAGGTTGTAGCTATAGGGATTTGGTCGGAGTGTTGGGGGTACCGGTATTCTACACTACTTAATTTTGTTTTTAGTAGTTCACTTGTTGAGTACCGTGTGTTTGGTACTCACCCCTTGCAACAATATTTTTGTAGGTTACGAGCCCGGATCATCGTGATACTCTTTACTCTTCCTTATCCGTGGCCTTCTGTAGAGATTGTAAGAGGTAGTTGTTTGCCATCCCAGCTGACTTCTTACTCCTGTTTATGATTTGGTTCTATTCCAGAGACAATATTATTTGATACTTGTGTTTTCTTTCAGATCTATTGTAATACATTAGAAGCTTGTGCACGTGACAACCAGATTTTGGGGGTTTTTAATCAAGTTGACTCGTTATCCATAAATGAACTTTCATTTTTATTACAATTCCGTACTTTTAATATTATGGGTTGTAGGCTGACTTGTCTTGGTGGGATAAGACAAGTGCTATCACGCCTATTTTTGGGTCGTGACAGTTGGATATGAGCTCATCCTTTCATCCTCAGACAGATGGATAGACTGAGCGGACTATTTAGGTGTTGGAGGACATGTTGCGGGCGTGTGTGATTGACTTTGGTACCCGTTGGGATCAACATTTGCCCTTAGCAGAGTTCACGTACAATAATAGTTACCGCTCCAGTATTCATATGGCTCCATTCGAGGCATTGTATGGTAGACGATGTAGATCTGCGATTGGTTGGTTTGATTCTGCTGAGACTGACTCGTTAGATGCAGACTTTTTGACAGATGCTATGGAGAGGGTCCGCGTGATTCAGGGTAGATTGTTGACGGTCCAGAGTGAACAAAAGAGTTATGAACACAGGAGGGTCCGAGCATTAGAGTTTATGGAGGGTGATCACGTTTGGCTCAGAGTATCACCCATGAAGGGTGTGATGCAGTTTGGGAGGAAGGGCAAGCTTAGCCCTCGACTTATTGGCCCATTTGAGATTTTGGAGAGAGTTGGAGAGGTGGCCTATAGACTAGCCTTGCCGACTAGCTTATCATCTGTACATCCTGTGTTCCATGTCTCCATGCTCCGGAAGTATGTGCTCGATGAGTCTCATATACTCTCTTTTGATTTGGTGGCATTAATTTCAGATTTGTCATTTGTGGAAGAGCCTATAACTATTGTGGATAGACAGGTTCGAAAGCTCAGAAACAAAGAAATTGCTTTCATGAAGGTGCAATGGAAGAACCGTCCAGTTAGAGAGGCTACTTGGGAGACAAAGTGTGACATGCGTGCTAACTATCACCATCTCTTCGAAGCTTCAGGTACTTTCCTCTACCTGATGTTCGAGGACAAGCATGATTTTTCGTGGTGAATAATGTAATGACCCTTTAGGTCATTTTGAGAATTAGTCCTCTTGATTTCCTACAAGATTTATCTTGAAATATTTTAAATGGGTATTTTGGACTATCCAGTAACTATGACTATTTAATTTATGGGTAAATTTAGATAGCTAGTTTAATTAGGGGACTAAATCGACAACTTATTAAATATCCTATACTACTTAATATGGATATATTAAAAATAAGTAGTAGGATTTTCTCTACATAATTACTTGAAAGAAAAAAAGAAGAAAACAGACGAGAGGGGTTTGGAATCAGCGAGAAAGAGCAGAATCGGGTAACTGCTAATCCAATTCGTGAATGTATCATATGTTGTAGATGAGGATTAATATATATATTATGTTGATGGTGCTGTAATTAATAAGAAAAGAAAAGGGGACAAAGAAACCCACTACTTGTGTGCCTGTGGGGTTACTGAAACATTACTATATTTCCAATTATATATTATAATTAGGAGATTTTGGAATCACTGGAAAGTTACATTCTTCGAGGTTATATTTTTGCTAGTTCGAAATTCATTTGTTTGAGGTAACCCCAAAAGAAAATTTTAGATAAGGTGGGTAGGTTGATGGTTCCAAAAAAAAAATCTGTATTTGGAGTAGTTAGTGTTTTCATGTTTGGGTTAGCATTTTGGGACCAATTTCTTTATAATTTAAGACTTAACCTTAAGTTTGAAATTTATAAAAATTGGCTATGGAATTAATTGGATGATTTTCGGGTCTAGGTTAGGTCATATAGTAACGTAGGTGTTGTTCGTTTCAAAAATTTAATTGTGAATTCTTATTGGATTAGATCGTGGTGTTTAGGATTCCATTCAAAGAGGGGAAGACTCAAGTGCTTGATTGATTGTCTTTGGATAAGGCAAATGAATTTCTTAACCTTTGTTAAGTATATAGAATCTTGTACTTCTTGTGTGAGGTGTTGAAAATGATTTATGTAGGCTTTGATTGAAATATTTTGAATTAGGTAGTTATCCTATGCTGTATTTGACCCGTGAATTAATGATGGAGATTTACTATATGTAAATAGTGATTGTATGTCATTGATATCGAAGTGATACTTACTTTTAGATGTGAATGATGTTAAGGTTGTGATGGTATTGAGATATATGAATTTGCATGGCATCTTACATACTTTATTTCCATGAACATGATTACTATGCATTTACTATGTGCTTGCTGGATGATCCAAGGAAAGAAATGCAAAGCCGAAGGGAAATGGTTCTGACTAATGAAAAAGAATGAGAATTAAAGAGGTTACTATGATGCAAGGGACGTGTCACGCGCCGCGACGGATAATATAAATCGAGGGACGTGTTGCGCGCCGCGACGGATACATGGTCCATGTGTGGTCCCCATGGGTTCTGAATGAGGCATGTTTATGATCAGCGGATGTGTATCGTAGGGCAGACATGCATCATTCTACGTGACATTGCATTGCATTGCATTACATCTCACGACATTCATTTTAACCTACAATGCTCTGGCTTGTTATGATTATATGGAGTGCTATTGAGATTTTGGTTATTCTGTATATCATTGACTTGCTTATGTCTTTACATGAATTGTTGTGGTATTGATTGAATGACACTTGATGAATTAGCGAGAATTTGATGAATTAGTGAGAACTTGTCCCTATAACTTGAAAGTGGTATAAATGAGAGTTATACTATCATAGGCTTTGATCATATAATGTTCAGATGATGTAATTGTGAAGGTTATGAATTAGGTAGTAGGTATAGGGGTTTAGTCGGAGTGTTGGGGGTACCAGTATTCTATACTACTTAATTTTGTGTTTAGTAGTTCACTTGCTGAGTACCGTGTGTTTGGTACTCACCCCTTGCTACAACAAATTTGTAAGTTACGAGCCCGGATCATCGTGATACTCTTTACTCTTCCTTGTCCGTGGCCTTCTGCAGAGATTGTGAGAGGTAGTTGTTTGCCATCCCAGCTGACTTCTTACTCATGTTTATGATTTTGTTCTATTCCAGAGACAATATCATTTGATACTTGTGTTTTCTTTCGAATCTATTGTAATACATTAGCAGCTTTTGCATGTGACAACCAGATTTTGGGGGTTTTTAATCAAGTTGACTCGTTATCCATAAATGAACTTTCATTTTTATTATAATTCCGCACTTTTAATGTTATAGTTGGGTTGTAGGCTGATTTGTATTGGTGGGATAAGACAAGTGCCATCATGCCCATTTTTGGGTCGTGACAACAACTACCCCAGACAATAACCAAAATCTCAGAGACACACTTAAACTTTTATTTGGTCCTACCCCTCTGAACCTATTTTTTTCGTAATTTAATGCACCTTATTTATCCTTAACCACACGCCTAAGTTTTTGTGTGTAATACACACGCGGACCCCACATGCCACATAGGCAAAGAAAGGGCATTAAATTACGAAAAAAATAAGTTCAGCGGGGTAATAGGACCAAGTTAAAGTTTAAGTGTGTCTCTGGATTTTTGGTTATAGTTTGGGGGGTACTTGTGCAGTTTTCCCTAAAATAATGGTATATAAATTTATATAAAAAAAAATAGATTACTACTTACTTGAGATATTATTTTACAGATGAAACTTGTGAATAGATTGAGATGTTAGTTACAAAATAAGAGAAATTTTTAAATAACGAAAATTTAGTAGACCCAACTAACTAATCTGAGGCTATAATATAATTTAAAAGAAGCAAGTTAAGCGGCATAACAATTATGAAGGAGAAAGAATATGAAACAATCAAATTGAAGTTTGGGAGAAAGCATAAAATAAGAAGATGCAAGCCGAATCGTTGATTATTGAATGATTGATGAATCAAAAGTTGAAATTGAAATATTTTATATAAATAGAGAAGTCATAAGTCAAGAAGATAAAAAAATAATATTTTATTATATTTAGGACAAAACCTTTCATCATATAATTAGGATTCATGGTAAAGTTAGAAAAAACTTTTATTGAAATATGATAAACTTTTCAAACAATTAATATGTTTTCCTCTTTTTAAAAAGAGAATTTTTTTAAAAAATTATTATTTTAAAAAAAAACCATTCTCCAATTTTCCTTTTAAAAAATTAAAAAAAATTTAAACCAAAGACCATTAATATATTTCCCTTTTTCCTTAAAGAACATTTTCCCTTTTTCCTAAGGAAATTTTTTTTTTTTTACAAAAGTCATACGGCTTTCACTTTTTTTCAAAACAAAAATTCTTTTGGTAATTATTGCTTCAAAGAACATTTTTCTCTTTTTCCCAAGGAACATTTTCCCTTTTTCCTAAGGAAAAAACTTTTTTTTACAAAAGTGGCTTTCACTTTTTCTCATAACAAAAATTCTTTTGGTAATTATTACTTCAAAGTTTTCATTAATTACTTTTCTTTTCTTTTTTCTTAAATAATTTTTTTTTGGTAACTATTACTTGAAAGGTTTTTTTGGACTATTTTAATTAAAAAAGGTTCTTCGTGTGCGGATTTCATTATAATGCGAAAAATTTTTTCTATTTAATTTTTATTATATTTAATATTATTAAAATAGTTTTTAAAAAAAAATATGGTGAAAAGACGATTTTGTCTTAAGAAGAATCTTTTAATGAAGGACAAAAAGTTCAATCAAACATTATTAAGTGTCTTCACACTTCTAATATAGTATAAATAGATAGACGAAAAAAATTGCGATAAATTAAAATTTCTTTACTTTGACATGCAATTTATGTAAGTTATACATGGTTTTAAGTCAACATTTAGGCCCAAATAATATTTCTTGGAGCCTTTTATTTTGACTCTTGTTGATGGCTCATCAATTTAAACATTAAAAGGTTTTCAACTTTCTATTTCCAATTCATGACACGCATTAGCTATTTTAGTCCTGTGTAATTTTTTTCAAAAAAAAAAAAAGGTATTAAAATATTATTATATTTGGAACATATTTTTTTGTTAAGATTCATGATGTAGGAGCATCAAGTAATTCGTGGACCGGCTAACACTAAGCCGATTGATTACCTGAAGCCCAAACATATCGGGACCTGGAACATTTTAATACGAGAAAAGATTAAACACAGTAAAATCTTATTATTTAAATTAATATACGTGAGATAATAAAATATTATCATTTTATAGAGGTGTTGTTTTGTTGATAAATTAATATTTATTAAGTTTAAAGAGAGTTTTGAGATTCAATGATGGTTAATCATATTTATTAATTTCACATACGAAATAAATTCGTTTGGGAGATGAAATCTCTAAGAATTTGAATAAATTCACTAGTGAAATCATTATTTATGAACTAGAGGTCATGATCAATGATCTCGATTACCACAATTAAATAGACATTAATAACATGTTGGATCATTCGGATGAAAATATACATGTTCACAAATTCAAAGCTTAGGAGATATTGTGGATATTAGGCCATCGAAAGAACAATGTTGATGATGAAGTTGAAGATGGATAATACCATCTTTGAAACAAGTTATTGTAAAAAAGTATCTATCACATCTAGAACTCTTTATAATTTTCTACGAAACATTAAAAAGAATTAAAATCACCTTGTTTTCCACAAAAATATTTTCCTAGAAAAATATTTTTTTTCTTTCTAAATACAACCAAAAGGAGGGAGCTAAATCCTCGGAGACGAGTTCAATCAATTTCAACAATATTTGTTTAACTAATATATTTATATTCAAAAAATTTATTAAATACATATAAATATTAAATTTAAAACTTAACTATTACTTATTATTTAAAAATCATCCTTATATAATATCAAATTTTCACATATAAGACCTAATGTTGCAAAAATAGGTTTTGTTTAGAGTGTCACTGTCAGTTGACTGCTGGCACATTGGGGTATTAGACTCAAATGTGAAACAGAGCAGATGGGCAGACAAAATGTGAACAGCACAAGACTCTATAATAGAAGGTCCTATTATTAACTAACAAATAAATTAAATACAACTAGGAGTAAATATTTCTTCGATTTCTAATTCAATGTATTTGACTTTTTCTTAGTTCGTTTGAAATAAAACATTATATTATTTGCACTTGATAATTTGTCAAATTCTAATATTTTAGATGACATCTTTAGGAATATAATCCAAAGGATATTTGATACACACATTTTTAATTTAACAATTACAACATTCATACTTTCTAAATGTTGAACAATGACAAAAGTATCACATTGATGGTTAATGATATAGGTGAACTCTTTATATTAGGCAAATCTCCTTCCTTTGAGCTAGTTTTAGAGATGTGAGTTAGGTCCAAGAAGTAATTTTATATGGTATCAGAGTTTTCTCATGCACCAGATACTAAAGTACTGGGCATGAGGTGGGGTGTTAAAGAATAACAAAAGTCTCATGTTGGTAGTTAATGGGATCGGTTGCCTCTTTATAAATCTTGGGCAAATTTGAGTTAGCTTTTGCATTGTGAGTAAGGCTCAATACCTAATTTTATACTAAACTTCACAAAACTTCATGCTTGAGGAGGGAGTAATAAATTGTGATACATGTTATAGTTCAAAAATCAAAATAAAATATACTGATAAATTTAAGAGGTTGTCGGCATATACATTCCTTTTTTTTTAATATTTCAAAAGAGATATCAAACTTTATAGTTAATAAATTTTTTGTTCTCATGAAAAGGTTAATTTGAGCTCCATTTCTGTAATGACCCATCTTAAAAGGAGATGTCTCGCATCGGTAAAACACAGAAGAGATGCTGGATATAGAAAGTAATGGACTGGAAGTATTGTCCGCTCTTGGGCCTAGCCAATCATGAATTTGTCCCTTTGGACCAGGTCGTTACAATTTCAACCCTAGATGAGACAACAACAACATAGCCATTAGAATACCCTCGTCTCAACCCTAGATGAGCTGAATTAAAATAGTTAACATAAGTTGGATTACTATAAATGGTCGAGTCATAAACCCACGAATCCTATTTTCTCGGACTCTTTTTAAATTTCTACTAATTACTACTAAAGTCAAGACACTTAAGCCGTCTCTTTTTTGGATGTACGCATGCCTTGACCTTTTAATGCCTAGTTGTTAATGGGAAGTCCCATTGAAAATTAATTGGAGGAGGATAAATTAATTAGAAACACGTCTTAGTACGTTGTATCACATGTATATAAAAGCAGAAACTTTACACTGCAACTATTAAGGTAAAGAAATCAAATTTTAATAAGAAAAAAGAAACAAAGAGAGATATAGTAGGGAATAGCAAAATATGGAGTGAAGATGAAGACAACAAACTTAGAACTTTTGTTGAAAGATTTGGTCATTCCAATTGGAGGCAATTGCCTAAATATGCTGGTAATTAATTAGTTATAGTCTTAATTATTTTGACATTCATGTTGTGTGTGTATTATACTTTTGGCGAATGGATTTCTATATGCATCTTAACTACTACTACTACTCAGCTCGTATCCAATTTATGTGGCACAATTATTTTTAATGTTTGTCACTTAGAAAATATCATATTTTCATAATTAGAAATAATTGAACTTATAATTTTTTTTACTGTTAAAAAATGAGTGTTTTAGACCATTAACTTTAAAGTTTTCTTTTCTTTCCTAAATTTATGTCAAGTCATACGGTTTCACACAAATAGAGACAAAAAAAGATTACATAGTATAGTGACTTTATAGGGAGAGAACTAAAATTTTTATTCTTACTATGCGTGTTTATTTTTGGTATTTTTAGGTCTAATGAGATGTGGAAAGAGTTGCAGATTAAGATGGATGAATTACTTGAGGCCTGGTTTGAAGAAAGGGAATTATACTCATGAAGAAGAGCAACTCATTGTAGAATTACATAAGCAACTCGGAAACAGGCACTTACATATAACATTATTTAATTAAACTAATCAAGTCGTAGTAATTACTCTCTCTCCCCCATTTTATATGGTATCTTTTCCTTTTTGGTCCGTTCCAAAAATAATGTCACTTTACTCTATTTTGAAACAATTTAACCTTAAAATTACATTTTTATCCTTAACAAAATGATTCACAGCCACATAAATATATAAAAATGACTTTAGATCACAAGTTTCAAAAATCTTCCTTTTTTTCCTAAACACCATGCCAAGTCAAAGAATGTCACATAAAATAAGACGGAAGGAGTATTAAATTAATGTACACTGCTATACATATAGATTGATGATTCTAATACGTATGAAATGTACATTGTAGATGGTCAGCAATTGCTGCAAAATTACCAGGAAGATCAGACAACGATGTCAAAAATCATTGGCATGCTCATCTTAAGAAACGTGTGATATTAACAAATACCTATTTATCAACATCGACGTTGGATCAATTTACTGAATATTGTGAAAATGAAGATGATGAAGCTAGCTATGATACGAAACAACATCCAATTATACCAAGTGATTTATCAAATAAATTGATGGACTTGATTGATGAAGAAGATAATTATATGAGCTCAATGGAACAACTCTCAATTTTCACTTCATTGGAATTACCACTTTCAGACTCCTCTTCCTGGACAAAAACCATTGACAATTTTCAAAGTGAATCATTTGATAATTTTTGGTCGGAACAATTATTAGATAATTTCTGGACACAGCCTTTCTTTTAATTCTCTATTCATTAGTAATCAGTAACTTTCAATAATATCAGATTGCTTTTATTTTTGTATATTTAGAAATAATTTGACTAATTTCTCATATTATTCCTAACTAAATAGTGTAATAATAGTCAACCAAATTTTTAAGATTTGCTTAAGCATAAATTCTATTTTTATGAGAAAGTGGTAAGGTTTGTCTACATTTTACCTTCTGGTAAGGTTTGCCTACATTTTACGTTCTTCAGACCCTATTTGTGAAATTTCACTGGATATATTGTTATTGTTTTAAGTATAAATTCTAAAGATTTACTATCTAAATTTCATATTTTATCAAATAATATTATATTAATTTTGATATAAAATTAGTTAATTTGTGTGCATATGAATTTTGCCAGAAGATTTACATCCTCCTATTTGAAATTATAATTTTCTGGCTTTTGAGGTGACTAGTTCACCATGGTGTTGTAACAGAAGTAATACTTTAGCTCCCTCTTTTTACTCCTCATAGATACAACACGATCAACTATATAGGGTAATTTTATTAAAAAAATGTACGCGTTGATTAAAAAATAAAATAACGTTTGTGATATAAAAAATGTTTTTTCATCCAACGTGCTGTAAAGACATTTTATAGTTTTAAATCCGCGTTTTCGACGAAAATTTTCAAGTAATGCCAAAAGATGACGTAGATCTCATACATATTGATGACCTTAATAAACTACTTGTATTTATTTAGTAATCTAGTAATAGTAATTAATTGTTCAAAATAATGTAATCCATATGACTATTTTCTTGGACTACTATTGGCGGTCCATTATTTGGTTCAGTCAAGAAATGTCAAACTATGAATTACCTTCTAAAGACTATATGCACCATCAAGAGTTGTAGGGCTAGTAAATATTTTTTTATTGTTAATTAAAAATCTCGGAGTCGAATTTTTTGGGTATGAAATCGCTTTTGTAAGGCCCCAAACAAGATAGTCCTGATTAAAGTTCTCGAATTCGAGTTCTGAGTACCAAAAAAATTCTTTATGATTGTATTCTATAAGAATTTGAAATAGTTAAATTTCATTGCAGATATTAGACCTACGGCAGATAAAAAATCAAATTAAGAAAAAAAGGAAAAAAGACTTGGTCATTAGTACATTTATTCGTTTCCATTGACAATTATTTATTATATATATATAATATACCCATGATTTCACTAGGATCCAATAATGCAAAAATAGGTTCTGGTTTAAGTTGCAGATGACAGGATGTTGGGAAAGATAGTAAATTGAAATGTAAAATGGGCAGACAACATGTGAAGGTACAGCCAACACTATAGAGTCTGACTACTAAATTTAATTGATATCTTCAAATCATATAAAATAAAATGATTTGAGCCTCTTATCCAGTGGATTAATTTTATTTTAAGTCTTAAAATATACAAAATAATTTCTCGCTTGGTTTATTTAGTAAGGGGATTAATTAATCAAAAACTCGGTTTCAGTTTTGCCTGCTTCTCCAGACTGTAAGTTGGTCAGATATATACAGTTTTAAGGTAAAAAAGTTAATGTTTAAGGGGAAAAAGAGAGAGAGATTGATTTATCGAATAGTAGTATATTGAAATAAAAGAAAATGAGAATTTTTATCGACAAAAATGGAATAAAAAGTGGTGCATGGAGTGAAAACAAAGTGGATGTTTAGATTGACTTATTTTAAATGACTTTTGATTTTTAATTCTTTTTTTAATTTTGAAAGAGTTCGACAAACATAAAAGTATTTTTAATCACTTTTTAGGCTAAAAAAAGTAAGAAAAAAGAGAAGAATTATGTGTTATCGATTTTTGACTTTTGAATTATAAATCAGTTTTAAAAAGTCAATTCAAACACTCCAAACCCAAAGCTTATGTTGAAAGATTTGGCCATAGCAATTGGAGGCAATTGGCAAAATATGCTCGTAATTAATATATATATATATAGTCTCTTCATTTCCCGAATAGTTATTCTATTAATAACTATTATCTCAGAAAGGCTCCTTTTTTTATTTCAACTAAGAAGTATATGTATGAGATACTCCTAATTAATCCAAATTGAGTAATCATATGAGAAATCTACTCTGGCTTATTTCATTTTTTCTTATCCTGAATTTTCTTTTATAGTATACTTTTTGTGAAATTCTGTAAGATTGGAGAATGATGTCAAAAATTACTGACTCATTGTTGCAGTATGTGATAATTACAATGTGTTTTTAAGATGTACTAAAATTTTCGCTCAACGAAGAGAATATATTTTTTGATTTTTCAATTCTTCATCAAATATCTGGCATTGGTGATGAAATCTTCACATATTATAGGGCCAATTTCTAAAGAATACTGTTTCAAATAAAATTTTCTTTATCCTCAAGATTGAATTCAAAATCCTTGATTATTAATCAAGTGTGAAACCATTCCGAATATCTTCACCTTAACTCATGTTATATTTATATCTATATATAGTAGAATCGCATTTTAGAACTTTTAATTAATTTTATATTTTAAAGGAATCATAGATAACACTACCCTATACCAAGTCAAATTGTCTTATTAGATAATTGATCCTTCCTCCCACGTGATAAAAGGATATTTTATTCAAGAATATATTATTTAACTGAAATTCGTAGTGGTATTTAATATTTATCCTCGTAGTTGAACACTTTAGGATCCGCGTTTAGGGTTAATACTTAATACTGTACGCAAACGACGTTTATATGACGTAGTTCTCGTTCATTATTGATGACATCATGAATGAACTAAGAACACGTACAGGGTATCAAATACTCCCTCCGTCCATGTTCTCGGTGGCTATAGGAATTAAGGAGCAGTAAACTATAGGAGTAGTTTTACCAAATTATCCTTTGAATAAAATAAATGTAGTGTCGTATAAAATGTAATAGGAAAATGACCATAATTAATGATAAGTATAAATTAGGAATTAAATGTAAAATTATCTCTTGATTTTATAAAATGGACAAGTATAATTGAAAAACCCAAAATAGTATAAAGATGGACGTACGAAGTATTCATTTTCTATTTCTTCATTCATTAATATCAATATAAATTAATCAAGCTGTACTTGTTGGACTATTAAAAAAATATTGAGACCAAACAACTGTGTGCTAATTACTCCTATTAATTTATACATAAACAGTCTCATAGATCAGTTGAATAAGTCAGCAAGGTAACATCAATAATATTTCTACGGAGAGTTTGAGTCTCGCATGTATAATCTTAGCAATGGTTTTATACACCATAAAGCATAAGCCTATAAGTCTAAGCTAATTAATATTTCTAGAAATTTTCACTTTACAAAGTTCCAAATTCTGTCTTAATTTTGTCTCTATAGAACATGTATTTCTTATAGGATTACCATTATCCTTTTTGTAGTGACGAATCTTGTATGTGTTCTTAAGAAAAGTAACTTGTTCATTTTTCGGGGTCCTAAAGGGAAGTGGAAACGCACAAGAACTCTTGAATAGAAAGGAGATGTAACTCTAGTGCCATCAAAATCGATAGTCAATCCTTTTTTTGATAGGGTTGATAATTGAATCCGATTTTGACCATTTTTATATCTATAATAGTGTGAAAAGAAAGCCTGGCTCCAAATTATTCAAAAATAGAAATTTCTCAACCCTGACTTAGGATTAATAAGTTCTATTCCTCCGTGGGCCATAGTTATATATTATAATAATGCATGCATTCCTAATACCTAGGACTCCACGGTATTAGTAATACACAATAGAGTGTCATACAAAGCATAAAAAAGTGTATCAAACAAGGTAGTACTAATACACTAAATTAACACAGAAATAACACCCTACCAAATAACCTCTCAGAGAATGCATATCAAGAACAATATATTATCAATTAAAGGAGGAATGAAAGTACTCAATATAAGGTCAACGTTAGCAGGTCAAAAGGTTGAATATGTTTTTGTATATGGAGTCTTTCTTATTTTCGATAGACTTCTTCGTTCTTATACATATTTGTCTTCTTTTTTTTTTCAGAAACAATTTCGATTTATCTATATCAAAATCTATAAAATCATTCCTAATCTCAGTATAATTCTCTTAATTCCTTGAATCATGTTCTTAGATTTTTCCCTTCTCCTTTGATGTCAAGCTAGTAATTATGGAAAAAAAAACAAAATTCTTTAATTTAAAATCCACTTTAGATCGTTCAAACCTTCCTACATATTTTAAGATTGCACTATAGTCGCATTCAAGTTCTCTTTGTCGATCATTTTTTGTCGAAATAAAACAACTTCTCCCATAAGGCTAGGTTCTATCTTAATTAGTAAAATCTCAAGGCATAGTACATATATTTGTTTTGAGTCAATAATTTATCCCACGAATTACACATTATCCTATAACACATCAAATTTAAGCAAAATAGTTTATAAAAGAACATGAAGTAATTATGGAATTTTGAGGCGAATTTAATTTTAAAAACAGTATAAAATTTCTATTGACAACTAAAGACAAATGGAATTGAATGAACCTGGTCCTTTCTATTAAGAAGTTAAATCTTGTTTATTGTAAACAATATATGTCAATAATTTCTTGCTAAAATTATTAAAATTTATGTTAACTTCTTACCAACGTTGTAGATTCGTTGATTTGGGCAGGTTGGGAATAATATAATGGGTTGAAATGTGAACGCTGACCATAAGAAAGGGACATAAACATGTGAATACCTAAATAAGGACTCTATAATAGAGAGTGCCCTCATACTAAATATGGTTGACTCTTCTCATTCAATTCAATCATTGACCAATTGTACGATTCTTAATTTCAGTACAGTAGGGGTTATTGGTAACTGATTACAATTATGAAGGTATTAATATTGCAGAAAATATTTAATACAGATATTAATTATGCATAATTAAATTATTTTACTTTTTATTTTGCATAAAATTATGTGTATAGTATACGGTGAGTAATTTTCGCATATAACCACTCAAAACTATTTTGATTATTGTATGTCTCATATTTGTTTCTTTTCTTTTAATTATTTATTATCACTTATTTTCCGCTAGTTGCGTACATTTTATTCTCCCCAGACCCCACTTGTGGGATTTCACTGGGTATGTTGTTGTTGTTATTGTTGTTGTATGCTCCATAACTATAATTTAGGTAATTACATTTCGTAATTATAGTTATAGCAGCATTTGTATGATTCGATATATAATTCGTAGTTTTGTTATAGTGTTTGTATATTTGGTTATACAATTTGTGCACAACATTTGTAAAATTCGCTATTAATTTGCAGTGTTTGTATATTTCGCTATACACTTTGATTCTCACACAACTTTTGTATAATCGTGCACAAGTTTATATAAATTGTACGAATTATATAAAACTCAAACTGTAATTACAGCTAGATGTTTGATGCGAGCCATAATTAATTCAAACTATAACTGTTAACTAATTAACTAGTATATGTTTGTTTATCCGCATAATTTTTTCTATTGTAAATAAAACATCTTATTAATTTTATACATGAATTGAATAAGTATTTTCTAACTACCAAATGACACCCAATGGTGTTTGATCGAGCATATAATTTTAAAAACCTGAAGAACATTTTTGATATTCGAATGAAAGGTATAAAAATTATCATAATTATGATCTGTAGTAATAAGGATTTCATATTTTTTTTACTTTTCTTTTCTTATAACTAAAATGGATTTTAAATATTAAAAGGGTTTTAACAAATTATTTCATTAGAATATATTATTTTGAAATGGTAAAAAATATTACGTCAAATTAATGCTCTATTAGTGACAGACGAAAAAACAAAAAAGTATCGATGGGACCAAATTAAATTTAAAATTATACAAGAGAAAAGTCATTGACGGGCCTTTTCCAAAGGTCATGATCACAGGGTATGTACACGAAGAAAAAAGTGAAAAGGTTTAAATTAGTTAGGATACAAAATATTTTTTGCTTCACTATTCCGCTACGCACAAGGCTAGGGGAAGGGCCTAATCGCAAGGATGT
Source organism: Solanum medicagineum (assembly GCA_026153255.1). NCBI lineage: Eukaryota > Viridiplantae > Streptophyta > Magnoliopsida > Solanales > Solanaceae > Solanum > Solanum medicagineum. The sequence goes on from JAPFFP010000099.1 coordinate 10,522,088, forward strand.
ATTGTACGCATTCCATCAGAGGCTAATTTCAAGACTTAAACATGAAGCCTTGGAGCAACTTTACTAATTACCCCAAAACTCTCCGTCTTGAAATTTAAATAAGGTTTTTTTAAAAAAAAATTCTAAGGAGTAGCAAAGAAAATAAACAAATGGATTAACACGCTTACAATGGATCTTCGGTTGGTAGCTAAAATTAGCTTAGAGTCGAGATACTAAATCAGTCTCTTTATTGGAATATTATCCGACACGAGCTAGTTATATAATTAGGGGTTTAGGTTAATTGTTTATTTATTATAAATATTACAAAACAACTTCTTGTTTGGTTAAGTTGAGAAATTAATTAATTAATAAATTAATTAATAAGAAAACACGGCTTCAGTTGTCTGCCCCTATGATATATAAGAGCACAAACTTTACACTGCAAGTTAGTCAGACACAGAGTTTAATTAAGGTAAACAAATCAAAATTAACATAACAAAAGAGAGATTAATTCCAAATTAGAAAATGGGGAGAACTCCTTTTATTGACAAAAATGGAATAAAAAGAGGTGCATGGAGTGAAGATGAAGACAACAAATTGAGAGCTTTTGTTGAAAAATTTGGTCATCCCAATTGGAGGCAATTGCCTAAATATGCTGGTAATTAGTACATACAGTCTGTTTTATTTTCTTATAAAAAGTTTTTACTTGTGCTTAATTATTTTTTAATATTTTCAGGATTAATGAGGTGCGGAAAGAGTTGTAGATTGAGATGGATGAATTATTTGAGGCCAGGTTTGAAGAAAGGAAATTATAGTCATGAAGAAGAGCAACTCATTATTAAATTACACAATGAATTCGGAAAAAGGTACGTGCTAAGAAGTTGTTTAAATTCTATGGAGAGTGTCATATCGATCCTTTAAAAGATGAATGATTTCTTTAATGCAGTTAAATTAGGTGTAGACCGAATTCATTTCTTTATGATTCTCTTTTAATATATGTACATGCCAAATTTTGCAGATGGTCATTGATTGCTAAAAGATTATCAGGACGTTCTGATAATGATGTCAAAAATCATTGGCATGCTCATCTTAAGAAACGTGTGAGAATGGATCAACAACTTATAACTGATAAATCTTCAGAATCAGTTGACCAATCTCAAACTTCTAATGAAGTTTCTGAAGAAGAACCCGCTATTGGAGAGGTGTCAGATCATCTTCTTCACGATACTTTACCTCCTCTAGAGGTTTCATCAAGTGGTCATGACGATTTATATTCCAGTTCTAGTTCCCATTTAAATGGATTGGACTGGATTGAAGAAGATAATAATTACATGAGATCAATGGAACAATTGACAAATATCAATTCATTGGAACCACTTCCAGACTCATCCTTTTCATGGACAATTAACCCTATAGACAATTTTCAAATTGAACCTAATTTCGACCATATTTGGACCCAAACCTTTGATAATTTCTGGACACAACCTTTTTTTAATTCTTAATTAATTATATACCTCAACTTTCATGGAGATTTTAATACATTCTACCAAATTTATTTGAGAGAAGGCTAAGTACACAAGAACTTGTACTGAATGGCAGATATATTTGAGATTTCAATTTTAAATTCTGAAAAATTTACAACTTCCATCAATGAATCATATTATTCATGTTTTGTATACGTGTAATATAGGATATCGTAGTTGTACTAATACAGAAATATAAATTGATCATCCAGTGTCCTCTTTATAAAATCCAATTTCTCCAATGACTTTGGTATGAATGTTAGAAAATATGGCATTGCAATTGCGTAGCTAATGATGTTTTGCAATATAACTGATAAAGAAATGAATTTCGAATCTAATTGAGTTTCAAACAAATATGCTAAATTAAAAAGAGAATAATTATTCAAATTATATTAAGAGTTCACATAACACATATTCCTTTTTTGAAGATCATTTCATTTTCATCATCCCAACACGCAACATCGACCATAATTAAAAAAAAAAAAAAAAAAAACACTCATGTGGTCATGATAATTTCCAGCACATGCATGCTAAAAAAGGTTTTTGTCTTGTATATCAGCATAATTTATATATAAATTGCTTAAGTCTATAGGTCTATAGCCCCTCGATCGAGCTAGTATCTACAAATTATTATTGATCAGTCAATGAAAAGTCATAATTTAGTCAATTATATATATACGTGTTTGCATATTATCTTTTCTACCCTTCTCGATAAAGACATTAAATACAAATTATAAGGAGGAATTAGGGAGTCAACTCTACATTTGGTAGTAGTGTTAAGATAAGAAAGAGGGAGGAAGATCGAGAGCAAGCTAGAGAGAGTCCAACTCTTTTCTATACCTACTTTTGATTTTTCATATGATTTGATTTATGTTGACTTAACGTAAACTCGTAATCTTCCCTCCTCATTTAGGGACTCCAATAATTTTTCTTTTGCTTGTTGCTTAGGTTATCATATCCGAGATTTTTTTTCCTAGCGGTTTAAATCTTTTTTATGCAATAAAACCAAATGTGTATATTAAAATTATTATCTGAATACCTAAAAATTAATTTTATGTATATAATTTTAAACTTTTAATGGACTTAGTGATAAGAATCTAATGATCCAACCAAATTTATATGTTAAATTTACCTTGTCGTAACAATACACTAATTCTCTCGAAATTCTGAATACGCCTCTAATATTTTGCTTACCTAAACTCTTAATTTACTATTATTAGTTGTTACTTTAAAAAGTTATTTAATACTTTAAAAGTTTTTTTTTAAAAAAAAAGAAACTATCTTAATTTACTAAATAGATAAGTAAATAAAATATCTAATTTTGATATAGGAGTTGTGTAAAATAAAATGGAGGAAATACTCCACCGGCCATGTATAATCTACTTTTATATATTGACTTTATTTACAAAAAAGTAAATATTTTCAGCAATTAAATATACAATGTAAAAACTCTTTATTTAACTGGTCGAGAATGTGTGTATACATAAATAATTAAATCAATTCCTGAAAAAGACATAAGAAACCTGAAACCACAAGCTTTCAAATTAAAGTGGACGGTGTAGATATAACTACTGGGCATTATTTTTCACAATTACGCGGATGCTAACTACTGAAAAATTGAAAAAGGAATTCAATTATTTGACAATTTTAACTTCAGAAGGAAACAAATTTGACTCTTCATAATTAATTGCTTAATTAACAAAATACTCCATTGCATGTCATTCTCACAGAGCTTTAGCACATAGTGATAGACTGAGAGGTTGGACTTTCAGGTTTGAAATTTTTCTTTTTTTTATTTTGATTTCATTAATATTTCATGCTTTTCACTTTTAGGGTGTCAAATAGATAAGTTGAATCAGGGAAAATCGAATCTAAATAGAAAAAAATTTATTGGTTTACTGATAATGAGTTATTGATTTAGTATTTTTGATACAAGTTTTAATTTTTTCTAACTATTGGGTTATCGATTTTTTAGAGTTTTAGTTTTTTCTCTTAACAGATTAACCAATAACCCGATAGTAAATTAAATAATTATATTTGTACCTTTTGATATATAAAATCATTCACAATTTTGTGCTTTTATTTTTTTTTACTGTCTAAAACTCTCAGTTATTTTAAACAACAACAACATTACCCCAATGTCTCAAAGGCTTCCGCCCATTGCGGGATAAGGGGGGGTCGGATGTACGCTGACCCCTATGTTTAAAAACATAGGGTGACTGTTTCCGGATGACCCATGATAAGCATCGAAAGTTGCATTGACCAACTGCTACTTTACAATTGAAAGAAACGCGGACAGTTTAAAGAGTCATTTTGCTTTATTCCATCATACCCCAAAGCCAAAAAATAGTGAATCTTTGGCTCCATCCAAGATTGATGGAAATCTCAGTTATTCTACAATATGACAATGTTTGCTTTTGAACAAAATGCATTTGTCAACACTTATGTATGGTTCATTTAGTTTGTCACCTTATTTCTAAGTAATTTTCAATAAAGAAAATTTTGTGTCAAATTCTAACGGTTGAACCAATAACGATCAATAATTAATAAATTGGTAAGCAAATATCTTAATAGTTTTATAACAATTTAGTATATCTACAAACCAATAACCAATAAGTCAAATCGCTAAACTTTAAAATAAAATTTAATCAATCTACATGCAACCCTAGATTGAATTCAATTTGAGCGAATAAAAATAGATTAAATAAATGAGTGAGTTGTTATTTAGATTGATATGAATTGGGCTGGAAATGTTTCATATATCATTCTGTCCAATATTCTCATTAAATTTTTATTCTTTTTTGATAGTAATATTTTAAGTACCTAATTAATTAATTTTTTCTTTATTATGTCTATTTAAATTAAACAATTTCTTTTAAAAATATTTTGATGAAAATTTTCATGAGTTACATATATCAGCCCAAATTTTAAATAAACTGAAATAGATTAGTCTAAAATGTACTAAATTAATAAATGAATGTGTGATCATCACATGAAAATAAAATATGTGATCATCACATTCTAAACTTTTAAAATATAAGAATTAATTTTTTTAAGTTCATTATATATTTATGGAGTATATTTTTAATTTAAAATCATAAAAAAAAAAATTAAAAATGTTTTCTTGAATTTTATATCATATGGATAAGACAAGAACTGGACACGTCTTATAAAAATACTATGAAACTTTATTTGACTCATTAAACATGACGCAAGCTTACGTAACGTCGCTGGCGTCATAAACTGTAAGCACAAGTACAAAGGTTCCGTAATTCAAATGATTATGGTCACGTAATTTAATAAAATTTAAAAAAAAAAATTACGTGCATACAATTAAATACAATTTAATGACAATTATATACATTTGAAAATATGTTATACATTTATCAATTTAATATAAATATATAATAAAAATAAATATTTATTTTTTATTTTTGCATAGTTAATTCGTGAACTGTTATAACGCTATGGTTTTACATGATTTAATTTTTCGTACACGTTAATAATATTCATTATGATGCTCTTTTGTCATGCTTTAATTATTTATATTTTTCGTTTTGTCCTGCTTTATGCACACATATTGTTGTTTTTTGGCTTTATTTTTCTTCTTGGCCGCGTAGGAGGTAGGTTGAGATTAAATAACATTTTCTTGCACAAAGATTGTCACTGTGCAGACACCAAAGTATTTGGAAAATCAAGAAAAAAAATTAGGTATTAGTTGAACCTTCTAGAGCATGAGCTTATATTTAACTTCAGTCAACATACTCACTTTATGTGATTAGAGAGTCGGAGAAAAATTTTGAACATATTTTTAAAATATTTCGAATTGTTAATTATTGTGACGGATTATATTTTTTGTGTGCTTTCTAAATATGAAGATTTTGTTTTAAGAAGAAATGACTTGAAGGACTGTAGCTGAATTTATTATACAAATCATTAGTTAATTTGTCTATTTTATTCTGAATTATACTTATAGTATGTCATATATATAGAGAGTACGATCAAGGAGCCAAGTTTAGCTTTTTTCTAAGTTATGGTCCGAAAAGATTTCATTTGATCTTTTTTAACATGTAACACTTAGTGAAAAGATTAAATTATCTCTAATATTAATCTCATGCGTACGCGTCTTTCCATGCTTCGTTTGCAAATTTAACATCGAATTTGCGGTCAGTGCGAAAAACTGAATCGAAAAATAGCTTCGACTCAATATTAACGCAAAAAAATGCGAATTATTTTTTTTCAAGAAAGATCAAAAACAGCGAGGGTTCGCGCCCCTTCCATGATGCGGAGAGGATGCGGAACCACACTTTATTTTTTTTCAAAAATTCGACGAAGATTGAAAATTTGCGAAAACCAATATTTTAACACTGGTGCGCGACGCGCACCAGTACGAAAATGAACTTTTTTCTTCTTTTATTTGGAAAGGGTAGTTTTGATCTTTCCCACACCTCATAATCCTAAATTAGTCGATTTTAAGTATAAATTTCATCCTAAACGCAGAAAATCCACTTTCATTCCTTCAAAGAAACCCTCCCAAGAAAATTCAAGCGTGACTAAAAAAATCAACAACATAGTAGGGCTCAAGAATTTCTCCAATTCTCTAAGAATTCTCTTTTCAGATATGTAAGGCCCACCCTAAAGCTATTTTCTTGAGATTATTTTAGAAAAATGTGTTAGTTTTCATCTAATAAAGCATCCAGTACTACTTGGGGTTAAACCCATGTAATTTCTGTGAATTATGGTAAATTTTCATAGTGCATAGAGATTCTTGATAAGAATTATGATTTTTGATTTCTTTATCATTCAATTGAAGTATTATTATCCGATCTACACTCACATATGAACAAGATTTATTATTGTTGAGTTTCCTTGAAAATCTTGATATTGTTTCCAAAAAAGAGAGACTAGTATGAGTACCTTTTAACCTAAGTTCAAGAAGTACATTTTAAACATTGATTCTTGCAATTAGCCAAGAAAACTAGCATGTTTTTGAGTCGCTGAGTTGATTTTAGTTTTCAGATAAGTTAAAGAAGTCAGATGAGAAAGCTAAGTGGTAAGCTGGGCTAAGTTCCCAAGAGAGCAGATTTTAAGAGTTCAAAGTCTTTAAGTATGAGCTATATAAAAGTATTTTGGGAGTAGTATTGAGCACACATATGAGTGAGAGTAGAATTAATTACTCAAACTCATAAATCATGTAGCCAGCATAGGATATAATTGTACCGCGGTACATTCCTCATTAGCCACTGAGATGCCCCAGTTTTGGGTTGGATCCACTCTCCTAGTTCTTCGCCCCCTACCCCGACAAAGTACTAGACGGCTCTGGCAACGTGAGCAAGACGTTGTATCATCATGAAGTTCAAAGTGATGGTTGTCGGTTAGAAAACTCCCCAAGAAGTAAAGTCTAGTATTTTACACACTGAGATTCAGTATTTCTTTATTAAAGTATTTCCTTTATTTATGTTGCATATTTAATGAAGTTGAGCCAAGTACAGAACTAAGTTTTGAGCACCATGTTTGACATATATTTAGTTATGCTCATTAGAGCGTTAACGTAAGTGATTCCTTTATGTGAGTTGCACTTTTGAAAAGTTTGAGAATGTATATATATATTTCATATGCATGATATATTTTTGCTAGTTAAGCTATTTTGCAGGTGCAGTTTTAAAGTAAATATTCTATCCTTATTATGTTTTGGTCATCTTACATACCGTACATTCCACGTAATGACGTCTTTGGCGCTGCATCGTATCATGATGCAGGCGTCTATGTTTGCAGATGCTAAGTAGGACAGTTCCCGTCAGCGGTCGGTGAGGTCTCTTAGCATCCAGAGGAGCTCAGGAGTGTTCATTTGTCTGTATTTATTTTTGTTGAGACATCTATGAGCCTTCTCCAGTGCCTTATTTTAGAGTCAGTACTTCAGAGGCTTCGTAGGTTAGAAAGATTCTGTATCAAGTTATTTCTTCGAAAGATTATGAGTCAAGTTGTATACTTTACTATTTTATTTTAAGTTTCATAAAAATTTGAGCCTATTCTAGTTCATTACAATATCAATATCTTCCGCTGAGTAAGTTAGTCAGGTCAAGTGATTCGCTTGGGAACCAGAAATAATTTTCGAGTGTCGACCACATTCAAGGTATAGGTTCAGGGCGAACATAACATGTACCGAAAATCTAAGAAGAAATTGAAATAAAATAGAAAAAGAATTAGAGATAATGAGAAAGAGTTTGATTGGGAGAGGTAGTGGAATGATTTTTTTCGTGCTTGACAAGCATGCAGAGTGGGGATTGTTGAAAGCCTTTAGAAATGATTTAGAACATCAAATGTTTTCAAAATATAGAGTGTAAAAATTAATCTTGATTAAATTGAGAAAATGATTCGATTAGAAGAATAAGGTCTCATTTGTTTGCATTTAATGAAGATTTTAATCTTTTAATTATTTTAATCTCAATTATTAAGTGTTTTTTCAAGCTGGTTTGAATCTTAATCATTCAAATCTTAATTACTAGTATTAGCAATATTACATTCACTAGTCACTAGCAATAATTACTACTATTAGTCAACATTATATACCACTAATTGCCATCATCATTCACCATCACTGCTCGCTATCAATATCATTCCACTACTAATTATTGATCTTTACCAACAAAAACCATCCTTAATTGCTATTTCCAACAACTATACCATAATATACAACTCACAGTTACCATCATGAGTCAACAACATCATAAAGCGAAACACATAATCACCATAGTTAGTCATTACCATCATTAATTGTCTATAGAAAATTTAAAAGTATTTTATTCATGTAATATTAGATAAATTTAGTGTGTTATTTGAATTTTAAATTTATCATGTTTCTAGTAAAATCAAATTTTATACGGTCAATGTTAACAATACAGGCAGTCTTAACCATTAGTATTCAAATTTTAATGCAACATTTTAATAGTTAGATGTATGTTCAGATTCGGACCTCTAAATCTTAATAACCGTCTTAACACACAAGGATACATTCAAATCCAAACATGTTAATCTTGATGAAAATAAATGAGATCTGAAATTGATTGATACCCACGACTTGAGCCAAGTAGATCTTGAAATATATGTGAAGTCCTTGCTGATACAACCAACTCAAACTAAGACCTATATTGACTACAAAATATTTTTTCAAAAAAAATTAAAATTCTTGTTGTACTCGAAATTTATCATCTTCCTAAGAAAACCTACATTAAAATTCTTCTGCTGGACAGAAATTAGAATAGGAGGGGTTTTTTTTGGCGCAGAGAATAAGGGGCTAGATGTCTATGTAGTTGTTTCAATATAAAACGGCACCAGAAAATGATAGGTAAAAAGAATAGGGTAATCGGGTAAGTTACATAATTAGGCAAACATATGATATGCATTTATATTCTATCACTGTTATTTGAAAAAATTACAATTTATAGCTATAGTTAGAATTTTATTGTTATTTTCCCTCTCATCTCTTCATCTCTTTCGCCTCTCTTCTCTCTCTTTCTCTCTCCAATCTCTTGCCAGATATATACATCCATATGCATACTAGTTGCATATGCATACTAGTTGCATGTTTGACAGATATACATATTCAATTCAATAGATATACATACACAATTTACATCGCTGCAGTCCCTACCCTCTTTTGCTCGCCTCTCTCCTCCCTCTCTCGATCTCGTTCACCTTCTCATCTCTCTCTCAATCTCGCTTGCTAGATATACAAATATATATATGTATATTAGTCACACATATACAATTATTTGATAGATATTCACATTCAATTGACAAATATACATATACAATTTGTCTCTCTTGACTCTCTCTCTCGATCTCGCTCGCCTCTCTCCTTTCTCTCTTGATCTCGCTCTCCTCTTTTCTATAATATGTAACTATAAATCATAATTTTAATAAATTATATTGCCTTATTATGTTTTAAATATTTGGTAAATCCTCAAAGGAATAGCTAAGAAATGGGACCAAAAAGCCCAAAAGAAGTTGGTGAATAATTACAGAACGGAGCAAGCCCAATCAACTAGTATCGTTGAAAGAAGGAAGAAATCTATGGCCCAAAATAAGCTTACTCTCCGTTTAAAAAGGTGCATGTTCGGGTGAAGTCAAAATTTTTACTAAATGGAGTGAAAGATATAATGAATAAATTCATGAAGAAGTGAATGAATGTCAATATGTAATATTATATATGTACATAAAAGATACTTCATATCTTTATCTAACTACATAACATAATTTTTCGACAAACATGTGTTGATTGACGCCCCTTGTGGTTCCACCATTTGTTTTGGGGATTGAGGAAAACATTTTTTGCATGTTCCATATTTAGTTAGTCAAAGTATCTTGAAAAGTATTTTTTTTCTAGAAATTAAGTTACATCAATTAATGCTCGGGCTCTTTAAAAATATTAGCGAGTGCATGTCAGACTTCAAAACAAAATATATTTTCAAAAAATCTTACATGAGTGCAGCATCAAAAGTGAAGAGTCACACAACTTAGACATCAATAATGATGATGAGGACGAGGTCGTGTTCATTTCAAGAAAGTAGGAATTTATAACTCCACTCGAATTACGTTTCTCCAAGTTATATCAGGACTTTAATTAGAGTAAGGTTATATAAATATATAAATACTCTTAAAGTAGAAATAGTAAGACTAAAAGGATTATACCTATTCTATATGTGTTAATAGTAGCCACACTTTATTATGCATTTTTTTTACCACAGAATACTCAAATAATACTTCTTTATTTTGTCTTATCCAATATTAACTTTATGAATAGAAGATACTACCAACAACTTTATTTATTTTTTTTTAAAAAGTAAAACAGATAGGCAATTAAATAACGGCAGTAGACATTCGATTATAAATAGAGTCAGTGGTCCAATTTAAGTTGAGTGAATGTGTGTGGTGACTTTCAATTTCTGCCCACACAGATATCAAATGTCTGCACATATTTTTGGGATAGTGAAATCTCTAATATTTATCGGGACTAGGACCCTAAAAATTTACATTTTTAAAATAATCTTTCGTCGTTTTAAGTTATCTATTATTATTTTTATCTCGATTATTTATCATCTTTTTAAAGATAAAATTATTTTATTTTACTCTTCATATAGTTATTGTTCTTGAAATTAAAAATAGCTCAATTATAAGTGATGTTACGTTATAAATTATTAAATATCAATGAAGGGTAAAACAAATTTTTTTAAGTAAGACCTCCTGATTAACGTTTCTTATGAATCATATAAAAGAGTATTACGATAGAAATTTTGAGACGAATGGAGTAGCTAATACCAAAATGATTTTAGTGTATTACTCCCTCTAGACCCTTTTATATGTCGTCCTTACTATAAAATTATCTATATCATTTCACAAAATCAATACATAAATGATATTACTTTTCCTATTTTACCCTTAATAGTTAATGAGCTTTGAAAAGATATATATATATATATATATGATCAACTAGAAGAACTAAATGAATAGCTAATGTACATTATATTAAATAAAAGTAAAATAATAAAATCATTTTTTTAATGCAAGTACAATCATAAAAGGTGACATATAAAAGAGAGACCAGAACGAATATCTTTTTTTAAAAAAAAATGGAAAATCATGAAACAAGCCATTGATAAAATAGGTAAAATCTTAAGTATGGCATTATAATAAAGGAGATAAATCTTTTAAAATGATGAATTTAATCAATCCTATCATCTCATATATTCTCTGTATTTGCAACTTCCCCAGTAGCAACATGAAACAACTCTACAAAAGGTGAACAAATTCTACTTTCTTTTTCTCTTCCCAATAAAACAAAAAGAAATAAAATGAACTCATTTTATTCTAATTTCCCCTCTCTGATTTCTTTTCCCTTCTTTTACTTTTTTCAAGTCTGTTTCCCCTTTTTTCCACATTCATACAAAGCAAAGTCACCAAACAAATAAACCATTCCCAAATCTACAATATAATCTTCTTCTCCTTTGGGCTCTTTGTTCTTTCCTCAATAATAGCTTGGACCCTTTCCTTTTTCTCTTCATTTTTAATTGTTTGATGCAACAAAAGCTAAGCTAGTGTGACTCTCCTAGTGGACCACCATATATTAGTATTAGTTTAGTACTTATATAGGGCAAATAACTTCAACCAATTCCGATCGTGCTTCGTGCTTGAGCACCTTTCAATTGTCCTATCTGCTTTAGCGACTTATTTCTTCTCCTTTATTATGTAAGATCAATAAAAAATATTTTATGAATTTTTTAATTTAATTTTTCTAAGGTAGCTAGTATTGACGTATCTGTTTCGGCTCTTCCTTATATTTTTCCAACTGCTTCAACTATGATTTTACAATATTATTCAACTATGACTTTACTTATCATCCTAATAAATTATTTTAAGTATTTAACGTAAAAAATAGGAAAAAATAAATATAAAATAAAAGATTGAGTCTTCCTTTTTAGGCTTGATAAATAAATTAAATAAAATAATTATTTTAATAATATTTTAATGATTATATTTGTGTTAAAAAGAAAATACTTTATAATAGAAGTTTATGTATATTAATAAATAAAAATTTTGATATACTCTCAAAATTTTATATGTACAACATAAATTAAAACAAAATAAGTAACAAATAAAATGTTCTATAGGTTAAAGGAATAAACAACTTAAATTTTTTTAAAAAAATCTAATCACTTGGCTTTATTAAGCTTCTTTTTTTTTTCCTGATGTACCTTTTTATTCAAAAAAAAAAAAAACACTTGCAGTGGGCGCGCACTACGTACTGCTTCCTTTATTTTATTTTTTATTTTTATAAAAGTTGGGGGTAAGAGAAATAAAGAGAAAAATTACAATGTGAAGAATCAAACTCTTACCAATTAAGCTCAGCGCACTACGTACTGTTTTGTTTTCATTAAAGAGAAAAAGAATAAAAGTTAAGCTAGATAAGCATAATTTTTGTATGAAACATCAATATCACTGTTGTTTGAGCAGCTAAATGAATTTAAGTGTTGTCATCAATAATAGTCTTTCGACGTTTCGTCAAGTTTTCATGCCTGTCATTGCTGCTAATTGCATTAAGTAAAGTATCCTCTTCAGGCTCCCTATCTGAACTCCAACTCATCTGCACGTTAAGAACGTTGACTGGCGTGCAACTGCTTGACAACGTTTCGAGTCTTGATTCATATCCTTCTTGCACTATTTTTTGCGTCCCGATATAACAATTTAACAAATCATCCTGCATTACATTAAAAAAAGAAGATGAATCGATTTTGAAATAATTCATTGCTTTATAGATGTTATGGAAATTGATTTAACTTAATTATCATACATACACAAACAATGTAAAAAAAATTTACGCAATTAGATGAATCCATTGAAACTTGTAGTATTTGTTATTACTTTACTTGCGATTTAATTGTGTCAATATTTTTTATGCTTCTAAAAGGGCACAAATTTTTGACAAAATTACTATCAGAGTGTATGCATATATTGACAATGTAAAGAATTTATTATGAAAATATATTGACAATGTAAAAAACTTTTTGGCAGGCTAGTTATGTAATTAAATGAATGCTTGAAACCTGTATTTGTAATTAATTTACATGTGATTTAATTGTGTCAATATCCTTTTATACTTCTAAAAATTCACAAATTCTACCAAAATCACCATCAGAGATTTACTTGTTGAAAACATTTCCGACCAGCTATGTTTCGATGCATAAAATGTAATATGTATAACAAAAAATCAATTACATGTAACTCTCTATAGTAAATGCATACTCATAACACGTAACAGATGACAAAAATGTAACGTATGAATTGATAAAAATACACTAACATTAGTATAAAAAAATTAATCTATTGACCATAAAATTCCAGAAATAAGTTTAATTGCGTTGCAATACCTCCTTATCTAGCTATACATATTAAAGCTAGAAATATTAACTTTAATGTAATTGGTTCTCATTATTATTTTTACAATAAATTATTGAATGGTACTATTTGGCTAGCCCCACTGGCTAATATAAATTAGAGTAAAATCCTTAATTTGACCCATAAAGTGTGGAAAGCTATGCGGCTGCATTTTTTACGTAGTGTAATTAGGACATCTTTGTGAACCGCATTCTATTATTTATACTTCCTCCATCCCATAGTAATTATCATATTTTATCGATGACTCTCCTCATCTTTTCAATTCTACTAATTTTTAAAATAAAATTATATTAAATTAATTTTTAATATTTTAAAAACAAAAATTTACGTATTTGAAACTATATTAAAAAAATATTATTGATTACATCTTTTATCATCAATATGATAAAAGAAAATACATCTTAAATATTAGTCAAAATTTAAATAGTTTGGCTATAAAAAAAATCCGAATAACTAAATGAAATGAAGGGAGTATATTTTAGTGTATATCTTTTTGCCATATTGATATGAGAAGAATTTTAAAATAATATACTTTGTAAACTTTTTTTTCAAAATATTAAATTAACTTAATTCGATTTAATTCAAAAAACTAATTAAATTGTCTCTCGAAAAAATAAAATATAAAACTAATATCAATTAGATAATCATAACATTCATTATTAATCAACTGTGCACTGAACATTATTGTTTTCTTTTCCTTATTTTTTTCCCAGAAAAGAACAAAATGCATGGAATTAATTTGCTTAAATAGAAAGGAAAAAGAGTTTACCTTATGTACATATGAACAGTTTAGGATTGCTGTTTTATAGCATGAGAATTGTAAAGGGAAAAGCTCATGAGAAGCACAGAGAAGAGCTGTAGCTGAAATTGTAGATGGCTTGAACTGCAAAATCTTGACGTCTAAAATCAAAAAAAGAAAATCTCAAAATCAATAATTTTATAGAAAATAAATATGAATTTGGCTTACCATTTTGAGCTGTGAATATAATCTCAGTAGCTCTAGTTTTAAGAGCTTGTTGTAAGGGTAGATCTTTGAATTTGAACATAGATACAAAGTAATTAACGAAGGCGAATGCAGTAATTGAACGCATTCGCCATTGAAGGCTCCCAAGAATCAAAAGCTCCATTCGCTTTATCGTCTCCATATCAAATATCGTACCACCATCTTGCTGTACTAGAAAAAAATATTGTAACATTACTCATCGATTTTAAAAGACTCTGGATGAATTCTGCCTATAGAAAAAGTACCTGAATGTCTGTAACAGAGGACTCTGTTTTCCTCATTTTCAATGCTAATGAAACACAAGAAACAGCAATCAGCCTCAAGATCCATGGTTTTGGTTCCTACATTAACAAAACATAATCAACATCCTATTTTTCTCCATTATTATTAATGAAGTTTGAATTGTAACTATACCGATAGGGAATGGAAGCAGAGGAACCGGTCGAGATAATTAATAGCAAGATACGAGAGAAAAGGATTATCAAAGGGGTGAGAAATTTGAGAGATTATAGAAATGGTAGATTCACGAATGTTGATGTTGAAACCTGAGTTTTCGAGATTTTTAAGGTAAGTTTGTGAAGGCATATGATGAGTTTCTGTGTTGAAAAGAGGTGAAATGGTGTCTAAATGAGGTTCATCATGGCTAAATGGCAATGGATTTTCAAGGTCAAAGTCCATTGATGCTATGGTTGTTAAAGTTCTTTTGGGGGGTTTAGAGAATGAAGAAACATGAGAAGAGCATTGTTAAATGAAAGAGGAGAAATAAATTATATAAGGCTTTTTTGGGGGGTTGAGAGGAGAAGAAGAATTAATGATAAGAAGAAAAGGTGAGAGTTGCGTCTCATTCTTTAAACGAAACCGTAAGGAGACTTCGACTTTACTCACTGGTCTTTGTCTTTTCTCCTTCTCCGTTTACATTTATCGCCCTTTAACATAGCATGATATTTAAAAAAAGAATTCTTTTAAAGTTGTGGTTTAAATTTAATTCTAATATTATAGTGCTGAAAATTATTTCATTAAAGATAAAAGAAGAATTTCAAAGCTAAATTATTTTCAATTAGAGTAATACATAAAATGAGACAGAAGGAGTAATAATTAATATTCCATTGATTTTACTTTAATAATGGTCATAGTTTTTATTTTTAGTGTCAAATTATATAAAATGTGACTAATATTTTAAGATATATTTCATCGTATTGACATAAAAAAAAATTTTAATCAATAATGTCTTATTATAGTTTTGAATAACTAAGTTTTTATTTTAAAAATATTAAATTAATTTAATCGAATTTAACTTTAAAAAGTAGTCAAATTGACTTTCGAAAAACACAATAAAATAATTAAAGTGGAACAGAGGTAGTATTATTATTTTACCATATTATTCTTATTAATTGATTTTTAGTATTAAATCTTGAAATATTAATTTTTGAAATTAAATAATTAATGCTAAGTATAAAATATGAAAGAAAATACTAATAATTTTTTCCTTAATACGTTCAAAATGAAATTTTTTCTATTTTTGCAATATTTGCAAATAAAAATCAAAGTGAGTAATTCTTTTCTGTTTATATTCTTACTTACTCTATTAACTTTTACTAGTCATGTTTTACTTCCGGAAAAGTCAATCCAACTAATTTTAAAATTAAATGAATTTAATCTTTAAAATTTAGAAATATAAAATTTATATAAAAAATATTATAAGTTGCAATTCTTCTCGTATTTATATAATTAAAAAATACATCTTAATCGATAGTTCATGAAATTTTGACTCACAATAAATAAAACATGACAAGTAAAAGTTATCGAATGTGTGCTAGTATCATTTCTGATAAGACAATAAGCACATATTCATACTACATTTTGCTGTCTATAAATAGAGGGGGTTTTCTCTCTCTTTTTTTATTTTTTACTACTGTTGAATGATTCACTAATACCCCGATTCTAGGTACCGATACACTGGTGATTAAGACCGTTCTATCTTGCTAGGATATCTTTCATTAACCTCGGATACTGAGGGAAATCGTTTTCTTATGGAAAGACTGTGAGCCCATTTGGCTTAGCTGAAAAAAAAGTTTTTAAAAACTACTTTGAAGCACTTTTTAAAGTGCTGAAATTTATTTGAAAAATAAACAGTTATGTGTTTGGATAAAAGTGTTGTAGCTGAAAAAAAGTTGTTGATGTGTTTGACACATAAATGTTGTTAAGCACTTTTTTAATTAAAAAATATTTGAAATACCTTTCAAGTTGTTAACATTATAAAAAGTAAATACTATAAGATTTTTCTTTCTAAAAATAAAATAAAGTAAAATAAATTTATATTTTGATTTAATATCAATATACACTTATTATTTAAATAAATTTTATATGCACAATTTATTTTTAATTTTTAAAATATATAATTTGGATAGATCACATAAAAAAATTTTAAGATGTCTCTTTTTTCATGATCAAAATTGAAACACGATTGAGATATTAAATTGCCAAAATATCTCAATTATTCCAATTTTCTCTTGTCCTCTCAAGAAATTTTCAACATTTAATCAATCAAGAATACTTATTCTTTCTAATGGCATGCACGTCGCTTCTTATATCACATAAAGAGTTCACGATATTTTTTAATTGCATTCATGAATAATTTATCATTCACGTATATCTCTTACGATCATAAATTATTTATTAAAATAATAGTGAAAGAAGGACAATATATAAATAAACATACATTCCAATATTAGAAGGTTTGATACAAATATGATTTAACGTTAGGCGGCAGTTTCGATGAGCAGAAGAGCGTTGAGCAGTGGTTTGAATTGAAATAATGAGAAGGGAGAGAGTAGTTAGAGTTACTTTAGTTAAAGATATTTTTGGGAATATAAAAAAATATTTAGGGTATATAGGTAATTTTTTGGTCAAACTATAACAACTTTTAAGTTAAAAAATAAAAAGTTAGGAGCGTGCTGCTTTTACCTTTAACTTATTTTAAGCAAATTTTAACTTTTTTTAAGCTATTTTGAAAATTGTCAAATACTTTTATAAGCTAAAAAGAACTTAAAAGCAGGTTTAACCAGCTTTTGATCTAAGCCAAACGAGCTCTGTGTATTCACTTGAGTCGATTTTCTTTTAATCAATATTTTTTCTGATTTTTCTTACACATCTATTTTCATTACGTAGTTTTTAGTTTTTGATTTTGAAAACTTGCTAGAATCTTTATTGGTTATTATTTCGACAAAAGTTTTGGTTCTAAGTAATTTTCTAATTCATATTAGGCAATATTAACTCTATCCGAGTTTAACATCGTTTTAGCTCATAAAATTGTTTAATAATTAATTATCATTTTAAAAATTTAAAACTAAAGTTGGTTGTTATTTTCAAATGTATCCTTAATATTTTCCTTTGTTTCTCATTCGATATCTGGTGCCCACAATGGAGCTCAACTAATCCAGATTCGTATCGAGAAGTCCCATATTGAGAGGTAAAGCGTTCTCTAACAAAAACGATTCTGTAGCCAAGCTCGAACCCGAGACCTTGATTAAGAGTCAAGGAATACTTACCATTTCACCATAGACTTTGTTGATCCCTTAATATTACTAATCGACAATGCAGAGCATTTAAGAGGAAATTATCAATTTATTTTTATTAAATAAGAATAACTTAATATCAATCATATATTTTATTTTTATCATGGACATAAAATGAATTAAAATGGTAATTCATATGAAACGGAGATGTATTATTATAATTTTTGTTTAAAAAAATGGAATAAGGAAGGAAAAAATAGGAGAACAAAATTGTAAAATGAAAAATTAACCATTCATTAAGATAAAAATTCAAATAATCAATCAACTAAACTAATAAAATTCGATTTTGCTTTCACTTCTCTTAAAGAAAAAACAGTTAATATGGAGATCTGACAAGTTTAGAAGGCTCCAATTTCTGCAATATGCTTTTAACCATGCAGTCCTCAATGATACCTTCTTTGTTTTCCTTTCTAAATGATACCTTCATATTAGACAATGTATATGGATGTTTTATTTTATCTTTTCACAACAATGTATATAAATAATCTGATTTTTGTTTTTTGGTATATATGTATAATTTGAACATTTCTACTTATATGAGGTAGTAGTAAGGTCTGGATATATTCTATCATTTCCAGACCTCACTTGTGAGATTCGATTGGGTATGTTATTATTGTTTGGTACATATATATAATTTGATTAATTATAATTGTCAAGCTCTTCTATCATCCTTTCTAATATGTGCAGGCAAAACTCTAAGCAAATTAATTAATCATGTTAAAACATCTATAATATACTGAATCATTGCTTTATAGATTTATTTTGATTCTTTGTTATAAAAGTTTGAATTTGAGAGGGATGAAACAAATTTTGTCAAGATTATCAACCACCAGACTCATTGTTAATTGGGATAGGTAAACCAAGTTCTAACACTACCAAATCAGTTGAAAATTTTCTTCCCATAAAAAAAGGTACCCTTCTTGTTTAATTTAGATTAAATTGATAATGTTTGACTTAACACTATTTTTTTTTAAAAAAATAAAACTTTAAAATTTGTTGCTTCAAACATATCGTGAGTATTAATTTTATCGCATAAAATCGTTTTTTTTTCAAAAAATAAAACTTCAAATTGTCATTTTATTTGAGAAATATATCGCATAAAATTGGACAGATGTAAAAATATGAGAGGTGATATAAAACCATTCTACTGACGTAGTGATGATAATATATTAAATTTTGAAAATAACCTCTTGGTAAAAGTAGTGAGACGATAGACTTATTTACATAATATTTACAACAATAATAATATGTACGGTGAGTAAAATATCATTTGAGGAATTTAAAGAGGATAAAAAATTTCACAAATAAAATTATACATAGATTCTGTTCTTATCTTATAAAAATTTTAAAAAATATTTTCATAATACATGACACTGAATTACTTATCTATGTATTATCTTATTATATTAGTGGGAGTTGTGGGCAAGCAGGTAGCTCTCCGTCGACGTACCTATTTGAGTTGTCTGTTTCCTTTTATACATTATATGAGGTTCATAAAAATATTTCGTGGATTTTTTAAGTTAATCTTTTTAAGACAGCTGCTTACTTCAACGATTTACAATATTACGCCTAATAAATAATTTTCCTAATTGCTTCAACTATGATTTCACTATATCACCCACTCAGGTATTTTAAGTTAAGTAAATACTAAAATTAGGATAAAATAAATTTCTCTTTAAATTGGGCAAATAAAATTAAATAACTATTTTAATATCTTTTCGTGATTATATTTGTGCGAAAAAGAAAGTACTATATATATATATATATATATATATATATATATATATATATATATTTGTATTTATTTTTTT
>JAPFFP010000099.1:10541940-10553139 GCA_026153255.1 Solanum medicagineum
TCACTTAATCATTGAATTTGAAATTTACTCAATATGAATAATATTCTTACACTTAATGAGAAAATTTGAATAGCATTTAATTATATTATTTAAAAATAATTATTAAATTCATATATTGCAGAAATCTTCGTAACTGGGAGAGAATAAATTTGTGTCTTTCCATATCTCCTCATAATAGAGACAATAATAATCAAAGGTGAGGCTCATACCTTACCTAAGATAATAAAATCATTGGACATATTCAAAGACAAGGACAAGTTTGAAATCTGCCTCTTTAGCATAACACCATATAACTGCTCCAAAGGAAAAATTAATATAATAACCACTGTCACCATTCTTCCAAATGCAAAATTCCAAAAAAGATATGCATATACTACAGTACATTAAAATGTAATTATTTGCTTTGTCCAAAGTCTTTGCAGAGTGACAGCTTGGTTTCATGTCATTGAATGTATGTCCATCTTCCATACAACTAGAAAAAGATTATTAATGGGACAAAACATTAGCAACTTCTATGCAGTACTTAAGAGTTATTACACTATTTGTTTAATGTCTAGTTAAACTTGTTTATTTATTTTGTTTTTTAACTTTATCTCTCATGGAATTTAGTGGATACAGAAGTCAAGGTGAGAAGTACCTTGAGTTTGAATCAAGTCATGGTAATCCTTTCATTCCATATTACTTTGCTAATATTGGTTTGACCTATTTAATCTTCAAATTTTTTAATTAGATGTACATTTTATTAAATTAACTTTATAAATAATATTTTGAAACTTTTAATTTAATTACTGTTACATGTAAGTATTTAAAATGAAATGAAAAAGTAATGTTTTTCTATGCTATCTTTTTACTTGACTCTTATTGAAACTTTAAATTTAATTAACTGCTACATGTAAGTATTTAAAATGAAATGAAAAAGTAATATTTTTCTACGCTATCTTTTTACTTGACTCTTATGTTAAAACTAGATCTTTCATTTTACTTACCCATTCGAGCATATCCAAAAAAAAAAAAAAGAAATTATATATAATTTTGTTCCAATATTGTACTTATAATTAAATAACTAAATAAAGTATAATAGTCAAATTTAAAATTTTAAAATGTCATTAATAAAATATATTTAGTAAATAAAGGCTAATTAAGGAAGAAGCAAACTAGTATGGGTCAAGTAAAATGAAACGGAGGAAATATAGACAATTTTTCTTGATTTATTCCTCAGAATAATCCAATTTTTTCTTGTTGTGTGTAATTTATAAAATCTATGCCTTAAGATCGTTCGATTGGTATCATGTTATCTTGGAATAATTAATCTCAGGATAATTATTCTAAGACAAGTTATTCCACCATATATATAGAGAGATAACTTATTCCATCACTAAAACAAAAATAATGAGATGACTAATTCAAGAACTACCTAATACATCCAATCAAATAAGCCAAATGTGAAAAAAAAATAATCCTACAATTTGCATGCGGTATCTTATAATTAGGAGCTTGATCAGGGTCCCAAATAATCAAACTATAACCTAGTGTCTTTAGTTTATTGATTATCAAAATACTATAGAGTAAACTCTCTAGAACCAAGTAGCTACATATTATTATTATAATTATATTTTATATAAGCTCATCGAAAGAAAAAGAAAGTTGATTGTAGATGTGTTTGGTATGAAAAAGTATTTTTTGAAAAATAAGTGGATTATATACTCTTTTTTTTTTTTTTGTTATGAAATTTACTTTTCTTTAAGTTATTTTTTTTATTTTGAAGAAATGTATTTATAAAAATTCCTGTTATATCAAGCTCTGGACCAATTTCAGAAGCTGTTTCAGCAATTGTCCAAGGGATATAAATATGTACTTGCAAATTTCTCTTAAGTTTGGCAGCAATTGTGCCCACAATTATTAATGGTAATTCTTTACTGATAAATACCTGTTTGCATACACATTGTTGTGTCTATTGTATCAAATTAATGCCACAATTGACCAAGACTTTCATTTTTGCATTTTCAAAAAATTACTACATTTGCGAAATAAATAAATAAAATATTTATTTTTATACAGAAATCAGATCAAATAAAATCAAGGAGTATATATATTAGAAAAGCGTTTTTGAGGTTTCTTATGATGAGCATGTGGAATGGGCTCCAAACTAGAAATCTAGTTTCAGGAGAAACACTTTTTTTTAAAATCTTACTCAAATAATATAAAATACTAATTAAGTGAAGTGAATTAAGCAGGTAAAATAAATGAATTATTAAACTTATGAGTTCAATAAAATTCAATAATTTTTATTTAAATTTTATAATTTTATTAACAATTATTTAATATGTATAAATAATTTATCTCAAACTTAAAATGGTAAATCTTCATGGCCCTTTGCAAATAAGTGATGCAATATATGTCTTTCTAGGTGGGATATGTTAAAAGAAAAATAGATTATTGAAAAAAAGTAATACATATATGATTAATTTCTATATAATTTATAATAGCAAATAAATTAATTTATAACTATTCTCTGTGTACTTATACAAATCTAATAAACTATCAAATGAGGGTGTTTAAATTATTTTTTTACGTGACTTATAAATTAAAAGCTAAAGATTAAAAGTTAAATATTTTTATTTAAAAAATATTTAAAAATTAAAAAACATAAAAATAATTCAATTCACACACAACGATGAAGTTGACGGGGGACAAATTATAAGTAATGAAGTCTTACTTTTGAAACCAAACAGTAAAAAGAGGGGCCAATTTTAAAATAATCCGCCCCCTACTCCAACATCTAAAAGTAATGATACCTACTTTTTGACATAATTCTCTTCACCAATCTATTCTGAGTAGTTTAATTGAAGGCATTCTTAATTGGAGCTTTAATTTTTTTTATATGGTGCAAAAATAAGTTGATTTTACAAACTTTGGAAAAGATTGACATGATATTCACAGAGTAATGGCTGATCAGTCTCCATCATATAACGTTAGTCATGTCATTATGACTTTTTGACCTGGTCAAAGCAATTTATAAGATAAAAATAACACGTTTTATTTGTGTTTTACTTCTTCCCCATATTTAGTACCTTCATTAACCTCTCACTAATCTGAATTTATGTTGAATAAGGCTCCATTCAGGTTGGGAGGCTGGGGGGAAGGAGATCAAGAATCTAAAGTTTAATCTCGATACTGTTGATTGAGGAGCAACACAATACATAGAACCAATTTTCCTTGCCTTTATTATTGGTGATATCTCTGCTTACTTGAACGAAATCATTTTTGTCTTGAATCGTTTTGAGGACTCTTGTAATACCCCATAAAATATACTAATTTAGGAAGTCCAAAAATTTGATAGACTAATTTTAAGTATGTTGAAGAGTGGGATTTATGACTCAGTCTACGACTCGCAGATCAATTTACGAGTAATAGGAAGGATCTCGTAGATCCAAATCAATAGCAGTAGACTAAGGCTTAGTCTACGAGTCATAAACATGCATGGTCTCGTAGTTCTGTCCAATATCTAAGTCAACGAAGTTTTAGGAGCAGGGTCTACAACCTGTATTTTCTTTCATGATCCATATAATAGATTTTGTACTCTTTAGGTCTAATTTTATAGCCTCGGTATTTTTTTTATGAGTTGATAGGACGGATCCGTAGAAGGGTCCAAACGATATGTAGAAGGTGTTCATGGACTTAAGACAAAAAATTCCTAATCCGTTTCAGATTCTACAAACCATGAGTACAACTCGTCAATGGGTCTACGACCTGTAGATGCTTGGTCGCAAATGCAGACTTCATTTTTTCTGACATCCCACAATAGTCAATCTATGAGCCATAGACAGGACTAGGACCCATATACGGAGTTTCATAATTCCTGCTGCTCCTTTAATGAAGGGCGATTTTATTGTTTTTCGTCTGTCGCTAATTAAACCTTGAAAGTGCTGAGTTTATTTTGAATCCCTTATAAACATCAATAAGTTTTTTCTTTCATTAACACCTATAATACTTTAAGAGCAAAACTGGAGAGGAGAAAAGAATAAATTCAAGCATTTCGCCAAAGTTCTTCAAGTTTCGGTTGAGATACCAATTTTTCAAATATGTAAGACTATCTTAGTATTTGATTGAGTTCGTCCACGTCTACGTTTCCTTCTAAATGGAGTATTAAGTTGAGCCAAAATCTAATTTTAAATTCTGATTGAGCTAATTCTTCCGTCACTAAGTTCTATATAATTATGTGCATTGAAATTATTATTATTCTTACCTCTCATATTGTTGAAATTTTTTTCGTTAATATTTTCTCGTAAAGCCTAATTAAGTTGATAATCATGACTTTCAAATGCATTATTTAATCTTGAATTCATGATTTTCATGCATTAAATAGAGTATTCTTTTGAAAAAAATAAAGTATTATTTTAAATTAAGATTATACATATTTTTGAGTGAAGATGATATTTTTTCATGCATTGACGAAAAGAGTAATTTCAACTAATATTATATGGTATGCCTAGATTAGTAAAAAATTTCAATTTTAATGGTCCAGATCTTAAGTCATTATATATATTTATTTATATTTAGTATTTATTTGCTATGAATGTATTTCAATTATTAAGATTTTAAACAAAGTTTTACTATGATTGAAAATATTTTTTGTGTGGATAATTTTATTATCATCTGCCCCATCATATTTTTGTATTGATAATTTTATCATCACTTGACACAAATTTCAGATCATTTTTGCTTTCATATCACCCGTCGTCATCATTCTTTATGATTATCAATTTGTATTGTTAGTCACTATTATATTTATTATTTTTATTATCATAAATATACCTAATGTTATTATTATCATCGATTGCAATTCTGTCATTATTTTTTATAACTAATCAATTTTGTCATCATAACTTGTACCGTTATTAATTATCATCGACTTATCAAAACATGTTATTTATTTTTCACCATTAACATTATCAACTACTATTTCTATCAATACTATTATTATAATCACCACCACCTTTATTGCCAATGGCTCTATCACATCAATCACTATAATATTAATTACCTCTACCATTACTATTATTACCAACAGTATTATTAGCCATGGAGACAAATTGTCACCGCAACAAATCATCTTCACGATCACTATTAAACATAAAATATAAATTAATTTGATTTAATTTAGTTTTTAATTAATTAGTCAAAATAACTTTTTAAAAACTAAACATGACAAGTATAATTTTGAGATGGATAAAGTATATTTTCATGGAAATTGCTTATAAATATTTTTTATAACTAACATGATAGAGTAAATACACTACTAAAAAATAAAAAAATTAGTTATAGACAAAATTCTATAGCTAAACAACGAAAAATTCAAGCTAATCTTATTTAGCTACAAACTTGCGATAGATTTTAAGAAAATTCAATCAGGTAAGAGCCTTTCATAGGAGTTGCCAACGACTTCCGCAACTAATTCCATAGTTTCTAGTAATGATAATTACTTATATATTGTTGGTTTTTGAAAGCGAAATTCAGTAATTGTTATGTTCATTATTTAGTTATAGTAATAAATTGAGAAGAGCTTTCTTACTGCTCTATTTTCCTATACTTGTCAAATATTTCTTTCGTCCTAAATTAACTGAATTTTTGAGATTTTTTTTAATGTTTGAATTGTTCAAAGTTCAAGGTGAATGGAGGTTTTTTCATATTAACTTTTTTATTTATTGAATTTTTATATTTTCAATGAGATAAATTATACGACATTTTTATGATATTTTAAAGGCAATAGTAAAAAGAATGGTATAAATTTTATTTTTAAATATTCTTCTTAATATATATTTATAATCTTATAAATTCAATTAAAATAAAATAAACAGAGTACTTCTTATACTGAAACGAAAAAGAAAAACAAAAAAAGGGAAGAACATCACTTTATTGCCCACATAAGTCGCATATTTCAAGTATTTTCGTTTCAGTTGACCCTTTTACTACTTTTAGGTATCAGACAGATCTCTTTCAAGGACACTTAAGTGTAGTATTTTGTGTTAAACTTTTAGATGTAAAAAGTCAAGTATTAGCTTATTTCTTCAACCTCTTACCTCTTGACTTTTATGTGTCTGTTTTTGTCTCAATTTATATAGTATAATTAGATCTTAGCAATAATTTTTTATTGAATAAAGGAAATTCAGATAAACTCCTTCCATCTACTTAGCTATACGACCTCTAATTGTGATAGAGTGACAAGTACTATTTCATCCTTAACATAATTTTTTAGAATTGAATCATGGATATGAAAGTCAACCTCATTAGAGAAGTCTTCCTACCAATATGGGATTTTCAATGCGTATATACAATTTAATCGAGTCTAACACATGTATCGAGCTAAATGATAGCATAAAACAGTTAATCAATTCAATATAATTAGTCAATGAGATATATATCCTAGCTGCTTAAAAGGGTGAATTTTCCTTGTCAGTCCACAAGCACTGTGGTGTCTTCATCATCGGATTCTATAGAGAAAGAGCCAAATTTTTTTGCGTAAAAAAGCTACCAGAAATAAGAAATTATCGACAAATTATTAAAAAAAAATCCCATGCTAATCATATTTGGTTATATGTTAGCAACAAATTATTAAAAAAAATTAATCAGATTGGAGCTTTTTAACTACAGATTAGCAGAGGATTAATACTGACAAATTTCATATCTAATTTCATACTTTTTACTATTGAAAATAAATCTCGTTACCGACCTCTGATTTGAGGTTTATTTTTAGTGAAAAATCCTAATAGCTTTGTTGATCGTTGACTACCTGAACTTTTACATTATTGATAAAGATCGAGGAATCTAGCTAGAAGCTTTTTAGCCATGGAGAATATTGAAAAAAATTCAATACCTAATTTAGTGAAAATAAATCTCATCTACCAATCTTCAATTTGAGGTCGTTTTTAGTGTACAACCTAAATTTTTACATTGTAAATAGAAGTCATCCAATTCCTCATTTCTTTCCCTTAAAAAACAATTAGATGGTCACGTTGCACACTATTTATACAAACCATGTCATTAAAAAAAAATGCAAAACAGACGAGACGCTCTAAAAAAAAGTGGATGGGGTAATGTGAAGAAGCCAACGAAGCAACTTTAAAGTTTTTGATAGCTTCGAAATGCCTTTGAACAATGTTCCTTTCTTTTACTATGTATAATAATTATGCTTAGATTGCCCATCTCGTACGTTTTCTCTGTTCATTTATAATTATAAAAATGTAGTCTAATATTCTAATCATGTGGTAATGTTTTTTAGTACTCCTTTTGCCTTTTTAAGAAAGCAAAAGGATTCTCTTCCCATGCATGGATCCAAGAGAAAGCTTAAAAGAGACCAAACCGCCTTCTCCGGTCTAATGCTCGTATAGTCTATGGTTTTTGTGATTATTATTATTTTAGTTTTATAGAAAAAGAGAAGAAGACTATATGATAAAAATAAGAACTTTGGCAGTAAGCCATCAGAAGGATAGCTTGCACGCTTGAATGATGGTGTTCTTGCAGATTTTCACGTATAATATTTTGACATATGGCTACCAATATTTTGACAAATGCAACGTCTTTAGAGTCTTAAAAAGTGTTATAGGCTACCTAAATCTTAGGGTTTGTAGATGTGTTAACATCCGGTTTAAATATTTAAAAAGGACTAATTACACTAAATACATAATAACTATAATAATATATTCACTAAAATCTCACGTAATAAAAATTGACTAATCATAGAGAATATTTGTATAATATGACTCAGATACAATTCACATATTTTAAAATCAGACTTCTCAGCCAATACTATGAAAATAATAATGTTGTTTACACCCGATATGAGGTATATATGTAGATAAGTATATTATGTATATATTCAGAGGCTGATTTAACATTTAAGTGTTATAGGTTCAATTTTTGTAGAATTTTAGTATTGAGGTTATGGCTTCAAACCAATTGTTTGTTGCACTTTTAGTATATGAGTTACATTTGACATTATAAGATTAATTTATTTTTTAATTTTCATAAATTACGTACTAAATTAAATTAGATTATTATTTTTTAAATAAAAGAAGTACTAAATCATTCAATCAAACTCGTATTCAAGCTTCTAACGCGATCCCTAAATATTTGATGAAGAGATAAAAGGAATGGAAGTACAAGAGAGAGGAAATGACATGATGAGTGCGTTATTCACGCCATTCCCCCATGCAGAGATAACACCATCATTGTTGTTTCTGCGAGTATTGTAATTTGTAGGGAATGAAAGTGGGCCTTAATTTTGCTTCCTATTTATATATTTTTTCCTTCACTTGAGACAAACCTACATTTTTCACTTCATTATTGTTTCAAACTCAGTCCACTGCCTGCTTATGTTATCCTCGAGCAAACCTAGCCTCCCCACATTAATATTTTCCTCCTTTACCAACTTTGTTTATAATTTTCACCTTCTCCAACATTATTTAACATGCCTTTGTACGTACTTTTAACTTTTGAGTTTGGGATAAAAGTACATGCCATAATACATGGTGGTGCCAGAATTTTAATTAAAGAATTTCAGAATCTAAAAAAGTAAATACACAAACTAACCGAAGGAATTCAACTTCTCTATTATATACACATAAAAGTTATTTTAACCGTTCATAAATAGGAGTATAATTTTTTATCAACAGGGATTCGGATGAACCCCTTTACAATATGGTGATTTCGCCCCTGGTCATAACTACTAGAAATGAAGATTTTTCTTTATCGTAAATTAACGAAAACTTTCTATGATAAAATATGATTTTTTTTTTCATTCAACTTAACTTTGATTAAATATTTTAAGATAACAAACTTATTGGAGTCAAGTTAAAAAATACGACTAGTCTTAACGAAAATCTTAGCCAAATTTTATGAAGTAATTAGAGATTTAGAATAAGTCAGCTCACGAGCCAAGCCTATATATTAACCGGTCTATTCTCCATATTTCAATATTATGGTTTATTAACACACTCATTAGTTTTATGAATTACATAATATGATGATTGTAAAAATTATACACCATATATAGGATTCATCATGTGTAATCAAGGTAACATGAGTGCCTCAGCTTACTTTAAGAAATTAAGGATACTCTGGGATGAATTTGATGCACTGGTGCCTCCTCCATCTTGCAATTGTGATAAATCTAGGATCTATATAGATCATATGCAATATCTGAGATTGATTACATTTCTAATGGGATTAGATGAGATGTATGGACACGCATGTAGTCGAATTCTGATGATGAATCCTCTACTAAGTGTTAGCAAAGCATATGCGATAATACAGTCTGATGAAGGGCAGCGTATCATATCTGGAATGCACACAGATGGTGATGTGATGGAACCAATGGCACTATATGCAGGGAAAGGATCTTATGGTTTAAAATCTACAAGATCAGATAGCACTAATAGTGAGTCATCATCATTTTGTGCGAAAAGGAAACTATAGAAACAAAAAGAAAGTGAATGAAAATTTGTTCTGTGACCACTGCAAAATGCATGGGCACACAAGGAACATTTGCTACAGGCTCGTAGGGTATCTTGATGATTGGAAGTTCAAGAAGAAACTTGGTAATGGAGAAGTGAGAGGGATGAATTTGAGAAAGGGAAAACGCATAGCAAACAGTGTACAGATAGATAAAGATGTTGATGATCTGGGAGATGATGTGTTTAGACAAATTAATGAAGGACATAACTTTGCCCAGGAATCACATGATACGCAAAATTTACATAGAATGGATTCTATTCACAATAACTTGCAGGCATTGGCTATGAAATCATCTTACATCGCTGATCAGTATGAGAAGATATTAAAGCTGCTTAATGAAGAAGAAAAAGCTGGAAATGTGGTTAACATGGCAGGTAACCTTACAACACTAAATGCATTATTAGCTTATGATGGAGAAAAAAGGTATGTTGAAGTTTTGAGTACTGATAGTCGTCAATGTACTGAGGTTATGAGTGTTGGTAATAGTCAATTCAAATCTAGATACAAAGACAACAATAATTGAATAGTGGATTCAGGCGCTACATGTCATATGACATCAAAGTTAGATTAAATTGGATGAAATTAACATGGATGATGAGAATGTAGGGAAGAAGGTCTACCTACCTAATGACCAAATACATCAGTGACTCATTCTGGACGATGTATAATATCAGATGGTGGAAAGCATGAAAATGTATGCCTTAGACCTCATAGTTGAGGCAGGCTTGTCAAAAGCTAAACCATCAGTGACACCACTAGAAAGCAACATGAAATTTACATCTGTTGATTTCCCTAAAAAAGATGGTGATGAGCTGTTTGCAGATATAAGCAAATATCAAAGATTGATGGGAAAGTTATTGTACTTAACCTACACTAGACCAGATATATCATTTTCAATTCAGTGCCTAAGCCAGTTCATGCAAAGACCAAAACTCTCACATTGAAATGCAACTTTAAAGGTAGTAAGATATGTTAAGATGGCACCAGGTTTGGGCTTGCTCGTGAGTTCAAATAAGCAGACACAACTCACTGGATTTTGTGATACAGATTGGGCTGCATGCCCCAACACCAAAAGGTCAGTGACTGGATATTTGTTGAAATATGGAAGTTCACTAATTGCTTGAAAATCTAAGAAGAAAAGCACAGTCTCCAAAAGTTCTGCAGTTAAATCAGCACAAAGGATCAACAGGCAGACCAACTGACTAAGGCATTGGGAAGATCTTAACATGAGTTCCTACTAGGCAAGCTAGGTGTCCTAAATATATTCAGTCCATCTAGCTTGAGAGGGAATATTGGAGAATAGATTGTTAGGTAGTCAACAAGTCAACAAGCTTATAATAAATGTAACTAACCTGGTTAGTTAGTTAGAGAATAATTAGTTAGTTAGTTAATCAAATTAGTTAGTCGGTTAAGTACTGTAGCTACATGTATATAAAGACCTACTCCTCTCTTGTACATAGTAGATTTTGGAATAGGAATTTTCATTCTCAGATTCCCAAATCACAAATCTCATTATTTCACTGTGTAATTGATAGATTCTTGATCCATTCACCTTATCAAATCGCTCCTTCAGATCTGCCCACACTGTAGCAGCATCAGACGCGTATACTGTTGGACGGTAGTGTGAACAACAATTGTGGGCAGCCAACAATTGTCTTGGTTTCACACAAATGTGAACATTGGACA
>JAPFFP010000099.1:10560473-10573084 GCA_026153255.1 Solanum medicagineum
CCATTTTGCTTTATTCCATCATACTCCAAAGCCAAAAAATAGTCAATCTTTGGCTCCATCCGAGATTGATGGAATTTCCTTATAATCTCAACCAATTACATAAAATATGGAACCTAGTTACATTTTGCTTACATTTGACCAAACAGATCGGTAAAGGGTAAATCTTTCTAGAACTTCCAAGTAGATAAGGACTTCTGCTACCATATTAATTCTTAATACGTCAAAGCACCAATTTTATCATATCAACAAAATTCCAAAGTCCAAGTAACCGGAAATCCATTTATGAGTAATTCAACATTCTTCAGCTGCATCAACCTTCTCTATACAAATCCTTAAAATGTACTAAAGTCCTACAACCTACACAAAACGATCAGAGCCTAACTAAATTTTATTGCATTTAACCAAAGTGGATCAACAAAATCTAATCTGTGCTGCTGGCCTAAGTCTGTTCGCTGACATATATGAAACTTCAAAAGCACCAATTGTCACATCTCAATAAAATTCTACATTCAGAGTAACCGGAAATCGATTTACAAATAATTCAACCTTCAATTGGATCAACTATATCTAAATGTACTAAAGTCCTACAACCTACATAAATGACTAGAGCCTAACTGCATTTAACCAAAGCGTATCAACAAAAGCTAATCTGTGCTGAACTGCTGACCTAAGTCCATTTGCTGATATATAAAACTTCAAAACATCAAAAGCAACAAGTGCAGCATTTTCAGTAAAACTTAACATCCCGAGTACCAAAAATAACACTAACAGTTCCTTTTTTTCAAAGTTTTCTGAGTAAACACATAAGAGATTCGTCAAATTTAAGCATATAATCAAAAGGGACAGAAACATCAACAGATCTAGACAGATAAAATGGTAGAAACCCTAACCATCGTAGCGTTCGGCTTGCTCAGCGAGCTTAGCGACGTAGACGAAGTTCTGACGTTCCTTGGAAGCAGCCATTTCCGATCTCTTTCCGACTGAAATTAAAGATTTTTGAACTGAAAACAAAGGGAGATTTTGCCCTTTTCTCTCCCTTTTTGCTTCTCTGGTTCTGTGTGAATGTGCTTACCCGATGAAGATTTTACGGCAGTAGTGCAGGGAGTGAAATTTTATCTAACAAGGGCTTCTTCGAAAGGGAAATAGTACTTCTCATCCTTTAACTTTTGTTTTTTAGTAGAATAGCCCCTAGAAATGTTCAAATCAAATTTTCCTCCTCCAAAAATTTATGTTTTACACATTGTCCTGTTGATTCACGACAAATAAAATATTGTTGGGTCGATCAGTTAAGCATCTTGATATCTATCTAGTACATAATAGTGTATAATTTTATTATGTTAAATTTATTGGCGTCTAAAAATTTTTAGTAACATTTATTTTGATTCTCAAAATACATGTGATAAAATATTTGTATCAGAAAGTTCAACTCAAATTTTAGAAAAAAAAGTTTGCATTCTCAAATATAGTTAACTATTTAAATTATATCATTTTTCTTTATTATATGCATTAGCCTCAATAAGACATAGAATCTTAGCATATTTTAATTGAGATTGATGTATATATATGCTTTAAAAAAATCATTACATATTTTATATGATTAACTTATCTATGGAATATATACTTGAAATACGTTTATCAAATTTTTGAGCTGAAAATATCTTAAAAAAACATGTAGTTTAAAAATCTTTTAACACTTGCGATTCTTTAGTGTTTAACGAAGCTTTCTAGTATGCTAAAGAAACCTAATGTGCCAAGAATAAAGGAAATAGCAAAGCACTAGCATATTAGTCCCATCTATAGAGTATTCTTGCTTAGTTCGTTATCAACATGTATTTACTGAGTTTGATTGTTCTTTTTAAATTATTCCCACTAAAAGAAGATAGTAACTTATAAAGATACAAGGTATACAAAGAAACTATTTCTTGTTCAAGAGTGATCCTTCATTACAAGGTATACAAAGAAACTATTTCTTGTTCAAAAGTGATCTTTCATATTATACTAGTTACTACTGAGGATCGCGTGTAAACTTGGATAGAAGCTGACCAAAACACAATGGTTATCATAAAACCAAAAAACGCTACCATACGCTTCAGACTCATCGAAACTTTGACCTTCCAAACATCAAACTAGAGGTCTCCATTGTTACTACGTTAGGTTGATCCCTGCAATACAATGCAACATTTGCATGAAATTGAGAAAAATAAGTAGTCATATGTCTAAGGGATCAGCACAAAGAACTTTATTGCTAACTTCAATCAAGAACTCAACTATTTCACCCATGAATCTGTTATACCATACTGTCTCATCATCCAAATATCAATAGGTTTACTTTGATCATAGTTATTATCAACCACACAAAGTGATTCCTCTAACATAAATAGGAATAATTCATCACAATGTAATCGTACCTCATTAGTTAAACTACTCGACAACATCATCTCTAAGAATGTCTCACTATGCATGTTAATTCTTCCCACTTGGAAGCAATTCAATGGGAAGCACCATTCAGATATAACGGCGGTGTACAGCAAAAGAATTGATGAGACATAGCAACATGACTAATGTCTTTCCGAACACCCCCGCTTAGCTTATAAAGCTCTACATGTGGCATCAGACGAGAAGTCTGTGTACTATTCTTACAACCTTGAAGTCATTAGTAACACAATCAAATCCAAACCCGTGTGTATGATCATAGGTACTGAATGTCTTAAATGTATGAATTGGCATTTGGAGTTTAACAGATTTTCTAGTGGATGGATTCCAAAAATAGAAATGGCTTGGGTAACACGAGTTATCATTGGCAAGACACAAAATTCCATTACAACTACCCACAATATTAAGGCAAGAGGTAGTCCGTTCAAATGGCAAATCAAAGTGGGCATATTGATCCAGATTCTAGTTGTCGTGAAACAACACATATATTTCTTCTTCATGGTTTAATTTTATAGAGTGGTATTGCATAATGATGTGATTCATGTTCTGCTTTCAGTTGAGATGTGTGGAGATAAAGCTGGGGCTAGTAATAATAGAGTACCATGAACTTGCAAACACTTGTGCATCGAAGGATTGACATAATTGGCAGTGTTATGAAGATGTAAATCAACAATTCTGGTGGCAAATGATCCAACATTCTTTATCCTCTTCAAGTGGTTAAGGAGTATCTCTTTTCTTCTCGATTTTATTTGTGATTGTGACTGTTCAGTGTTCACTTTGAACACATAACAGCCTTTTGGAAGTCCAATCTGGTACTCTCTGGAAGATGAGATACATTCAAATTCTCTGTTTGTGACTGTTCAGTTGTTTCGACTAATTTACCGGCTTAACCCCAAAACAACTTTTTCAAAGTTCAATGTATGAGTTGTCGTGCGTGCAGTGGTGGAACTGTTTTGCTTTTAACGTGAGTTCGAGCCTTACACATAGAGCAAATCCTATTAAGAGTGTCATCCACAAACGGACCTTGTAGTGTACGATCTAAGTTTAGTCGAAACTCCAACATGAACTCTGATGTTGGAGCTTATTCAGGGGCATGGCCCGTACTGGATGAGTGAGAGCCTGTAGGGGCAGGTGACAACCCAAATATTGGATCCTTTTCGGGTGCACTGGATATCAGAGATAAGTGAGAACTAGCAGGACCCAGAGAGGCCAATGTTGGAGCCACCCCTGGTGAATGACTTATCATTTGAGGTGGATGGGGACTAGTACCCTGAGGCACATGCATCAGTGTTGGCGCCTTTTCAGGTGCATGATCCGTAGAACCTGTAGGAACAGGTGACATCCCAATTGGCGTCTTTCCAGATGCATGTGCCTTCGGAGATGAGTGAGAACCAAGAGGTGCAGGTGATGATATCGGAGGTGAAGGATCAATATTGGAACGTGTCTCTCTAGAGCTATGGAAAAGTTAAATTTTCTTCTGTTTTAAAATGTGTACGAGATTTTCTAACTGTATATCCACAACCTGCAGCAGCGCCCATGCCATAAACCGTAGACGTGCGAAAATGGGGAAGCTAAAATCGCAATCGACGCCTGTTCCGCTAATTCCGCCTTCAACCGTCCACTTTCTTAGAATATCTTTTTGTAAATACTACTCCACATTAGAAAGTATTATTATTTTGATTACTCTGTTCCACTATTCTTAAAAAATAACTCCTATTTCAATATTAATCAAAGTCAAAGCACTTAACTTTAATATAACCTACGTTACATGTTAAGTGACAGCTTAAGCAATCATAGTCGGTGCACATGTGTATTATTTTTTTGAGTAGGAAGAGGACAGAAATAATATTTATTTATAAACGTTCAAGTGATCTTTATAAGCCAAAGTTGGATATTGAATGGTGCATTGCAGCAACTTCATATTTTTGTAACTAAAGAAAGAAGGAAAAACAGATCAAAGGCTAGCTCAAGAACGCGAAGATGACAACAGTAATCACCATCTCTTCTATCTTTAAATTTTGTCTATTCATTAATTCATAATGAAAGAGATTATTCCATTTGTTCACTTTTACTTGTCACTATTTCATTTACTAAGGTCAAACTATTTAAATTTTGATCAACATTTTAAATTATATTTTTTTCATCATATTAATATGAGAAAGATAGCAACTTATAGCATCTTTCGTATAATTTTCAACCATCTAAATTTTATACTTCCTCCGTTCACTTTCACTTGTCACTATTTCATTTATCAAGGTCAAACTATATGAACTTTGACCAACATTTCAAGATGTATTTTTCCATCATATTAATATGAGAAGTATTACAACTTATATAACACTTTTCATATTATTTTCAACCATCTAAATTTTAGATTTCAAATATCAAATTTAACTACTGAGTCAATTTGACCTCGAAAAGCGAAACAATGATAAATAAAAGTGAAGAAAGGGAGTATTTTAAGGGAAAGTGGTCAAAAATACTCCTCAATTTTGTTTTATTGTTTCACTTTATCCCTGCCGTTAAAATAAGTTTATTTATACCCCTGTCGTTAACAAACTCACCAAATTTGCCCCTAAATTGGACATGGGTGATAAGTTTTGTAACGATGGAGGCAAAAATAAACTCATTTAACGACAATGATTAGGTCAAATAATAAAACAAAATTGAGGGGTATTTTTGACCCTTTTCCCATATGAATATAATTTGGGGTAATTCGTCCAATTTAGGGGCAAATCTGATGAGTTTGTTAACAGCAGGGGTATAAATAAAATTATTTTAACGACGGAGATAAAGTGAAATAATAAAACAAAATTGAGGGATATTTTTTATCTTTTCCCTAAACTTAACTACTTCAATTTTGAAAACAAAATCAATTTTATGTGTCTTGATTATAACTGCTATCTTTTGGTTGAGTAAGATGACAGAAATGAGAGTACATATGGATTGTGCCGGATGTGAAAGCAAAGTCAGAAAATCTCTGGAGAAAATTAAAGGTAATATACCACTCAGAATCGAGACGGGAAAAAAAATTTAACTTATAAATTACGGTCAAAATTATTGAATTTTATGTCATGACTAACAGGTGTTTTATAATACCTTTTAAAAAAAGAACGATTTAACTTATAAATATTTTATACAATATCGATGAACAAATTTGTATTTCAACAAGTTATAACTCATCAAAAAAGAACGATAACATTCAAATTAATTATTAAACCAGATATCTAATTTTGTGTCTCTTTTGACGTCCAAATCAGGTGTTGATAATGTAGAAATAGATATGGCCATGCAAAAGGTGACAGTAACAGGATGGGCAGACCAAAAGAAAATTCTCAAAACAGTAAGAAGAACGGGCAAAAGAGCTGAAATATGGCAATTTCCTCATACTCATGAAATGAGAAATATGAATCCTAATTATGTCACTGATCATTATTATCAGCAACAAGGTTGTGGTGGTCCGTCCACTTATTACACCGGAGAACCACCAGCCTCCGCCTATAATTATCGGAAGCACGGGTACGACAACTATGGCCATGCGTATAGTCTTTACAGGGGCAACTCGAATACATTTGGTAATCGTGTTGGTGATACATTTAGTGATGAGAATCCTCGTGGTTGTAATGTTATGTGAAACTTGTCATTCGATAATCTTAATTTTTTGAATATTTTTTATATACGTGTAAGTGTGTAATATGTAAGTTCTATAAGTAATGTTTTTGAAAGGATGTATTTTGTAATTTACTATAGCATTTCATAAATAAATTTTGTGCAGAATAACAACATAGTTTTGTGATATATAATTTTGGAGAAGTAAGAAAGACTTCCACAAAGAGATAAAAATTGACACAAATAAGTTATATTTTTAGAATGAAACTAAAATAGGTTTAGTATATCTATTTTTTAATACATTTTATATAAATTTTCAAACGACGGACATTAAATATGGCAAAATTTAATTTTCGTGTTAAGTGGAAGAAAAACTGACACTTTATAAATTGAAAGAAAAACTTTCACTTAATAAAGTGGAGTTTTTGAGACCTTTGCGGTACAGTTAGATGTCGAAGTTGGGTTTCACATGGAAAGTCGAGGTTAGGTCCCAGGTCAAGTATAAGAGTGGGTCTTTAATCGACCATCAGCGTTGAGTGCGAGGATCGAACCTCGATTTAAAAATTATTTGTAGTTGGGTCTTGATTTGAAGTTGAATTCTGAATCAAAAGTTGGAATTGGGTCCTAAATTGGAATTCAGGATTAGATCCTGGGTCGGGAGTCGAGTTTGTATGTTGGGGTCAAATCCTTGTTCGTAAGTGAGGTCTAAGGTCTAATGTTGGAGTTGAGTTCCACGTCAAAAGTTGGGGTCGAATCTCGTACGTGTCAAATGTCCAGATCAAGTAGGGTCAGATTTTGATTTCAAAGCCGGGTACAAGATTGAGCTTAGGGTCGAATATCGAGTCTTAATTTGAGATTGAGATTGGGTCCTAAGGTGGGAGTTGGTGTTAGAAGTCGGCTCAGTGTCGGTTGTTAGGTGTCGAGGTCAAATCTCGGAGTTGATTTAGGATCGAATGTTGAGATTGAACTTCGAGCCATAATTCAATTTTTGTATCGATCCTGGATCGAGAGTCAAGATCGAGTCTTGATTCAGAAATTAAGTTTCAATTCAGGTGTCGAATGTTGATTTTTCAAGTCTGGTGTTGAGATGAGAGTCTAGATTAATCAACGTTTTTTTGTATGATATTTGATAAAGAGTAACATTCAAAGCACGTTCATAGACACTAGTAATATAAAATATCGGTACCCAACGCATCACAAAACACTAACTTGGGACAATATTATATTATAATAAATCGTATACGATAAAAAATTGGCTAAGACAAATCCATAACAACTAAGAAAACTTACAAAATATTATTTTAATTCTCCATTGATAAAAGTTTGATGTCAATCAAAATAAAACATCGAATTTCTTCACTCAGATTTTTAGTTTTGGTTTAATTAATTATTTTTTCCAACAAAATAAAAAAGTGTCATGTATTAAATGATAAGTCTAATTAATTCTGCAAATTTCACTTCCTTTGTTCCATTTTAGTTTTCATGATAAAGTTTTGGCATAATCTTAAGAAAAAAATAATTAGAAATATTATT
Source organism: Solanum medicagineum (assembly GCA_026153255.1). Lineage (NCBI taxonomy): Eukaryota > Viridiplantae > Streptophyta > Magnoliopsida > Solanales > Solanaceae > Solanum > Solanum medicagineum. Next base: position 10,568,049 of record JAPFFP010000099.1, read on the forward strand.
TGACTAATATATCTATTATAAATAATCAAATTTTTATCTACATTTGTGCCTTCTAATTCTAGCGTAATTGATGTTAAGGTTAAAGTTGAAATTTTATTTATTTTTTTATTATCTAAATTGATAATTGTTTTTAAATATCAGACAACTAAAATAGAACGGATGGAGTAATGTTTATATTAATGGTAATAAAGGACCACAAAGGTTGAAGCCAAAATTAGTAGGTGACTAATAGATCAATGAAGAGTTTTTGTATTAGTTCCAATATTAAGAGTACTTGGGGTCCTTTTTTGTATCTTAAGTAAGAAATATATGTGCCTAAATTGAAAAATTAAACCTTTTTTCGTCCCTTAAGAGTTAAGAGTACTACACTCTAGTTCATCAGAACTCAAAAGCAGCTTCTAGGGCTCTCGAAATCGAAGGACGGAGAAATTCAGCTTGCTTCAACAGATCGGCCGCCGGAGAGAATGTCGGATTATATGCCCCCGGAATTGGTTGTGAACATCCTGGAAAGGCTACCGATCAAGTCGATCCTCCGATGCACAGCCGTATGTAAGTCGTGGTATGATCTGATTTCTAGCCCTGATTTTATCTCCACAAGTCTCAATCGAAAACAAAATGAGTACATCTTGATTCGAAATTATGAGATTGCTGCTGTTGATGTCTATGCTTTGTTCGGTGACAATAGGAGGCTGTATAACTACTTAGATTTTTCGTTTTGTAACTGTTCCGTTCGTATCGTGGGGAGTCTAAATGGAATTTTGTGCCTTTCCGATGTCGACAACGCGAACAATTTCTACTTTTGTAATCCATCCATCAGAAAGTGGATACGACTCCCGGAACCATGTTATGTATGTCAGAGAGGTGATACTTTTGGTCTTACATTGGGGTTTGGGTTTGATGCGGTTACTAATGACTTTAAGGTGGTAAGAATAGCACACACTAAGGCTCATGCCGTGCCACCTCGTGTCGATATTTATAAGTACAATACTGGTGTTTGGGAAGACATTTCCCATGTCAGTGGGTCTTATCTATTCAGTACCGCTACACCATATGTGTATGTGAATGGAGCGTGTCATTGGATTACTTCCAAATTGGAGCTTAAAATATCATCAATATCATCATGCCTGAAGGTGATTGTTATGTTCAACATGCATGATGAGACATTCTCAGATATGATATTGCCGAGTGGTTTAACCGATGGATCACAACCACTCTTTGATGAAATGTTCCTTTATGTGTCAGAGGAATCTCTTTGTTTGGTTAGTCATAAATATCACATAAGTAAACCTATTGATATTTGGATGATGAGAGAGTATGGTGTACCAGACTCATGGGTGAAACAGTTCAGCATCCAAAATGATCTGTTTGCACGAAAGCTTCCTCTTGGTAGTGACATTCTCTGGGCACCTTATGTTGGAAATGCTGCTCCAACTCCAACTGAGCTTGAGATTGATAATGAATTCATGAGGCCAATGGCTATAAAGAAAAATGGTGAAATCTTATGGAAAGGTAACCAAAGACTATTGGTTTCAGTTGATTATGCAGTTGACAACTTTAAAGATGTTGACAGTGGTAACTGTACAAATGATTGGTGTTGTGATCCGTGTGGTGTTAGTTACTATAAAGAGAGCCTTGTTTTACTTGATAGATGGAAAAATATTTGTATTGGAGATGCTTGTGAGGAGTCATCTGATTTATGGAAGAGAGAGCCCAAAGATGGGAAAAGAAGGATCTCTAGGGGAAAATCTAAATATAAAATGAGGATTGCATCTCTTTTGCACATCAGTGGATTGCTTTACATGTCAAAAATGAAATGGAAATGGTTGCGCAAGAAAGGAAGGAAGAGCATGAAAGTCAAAAAACCTTCGCTGTCCAATTAATTAGCTATGTTGCAGTTAAGTCCTTTAGCTCGGTAAGTTTTTGATTGAAGTTATTCATTGAAGTTTATGCGCCGATCCTTTAGGCATGTGCCAACTTATTCTCTTAAAGGTCTTCTCGATTTCATGCAAACATTACATTGTGTTGCTGCAGGGTTCAGGCTGACAATGAAGACCTTTTGATGTATGGGAAGGCCAAAGTTTCCATGTGCCAGAAGTGTATGGCACGTTTAATACTCTAGGGTACTGAAAACTCTTTGTTTTAAAGGCAGACTGTAAATACTTGTCTTAATTACTCTCCTGGTGGATGTTTGTTGCATGAAACTTCTATGATTTGTTTGTATTTCTATCTCTCTATCTATCTTGGATTATAGTTGAAAAATTGACTTAATGCTTCCAGCCAAATATGTCAACCCTCAGTGGTTATGCCAAAAGTCACTTTTATGAATGGAACTTAGTTTCTTCATATGCATTGTAAAGTTTCTTATAATTTGTTGATCTTATAACAGGGAGTCATTGGCTGGTGCTTTGCTGTTTCCTTCAGTCTTGGACCTTGGGTTTCTTAAACATACTAGAAAACTTTTGCACTGTCTATCTACTGAAATTGGATTTGCTAGATGATATCTGCTGTGTTTCCTCCTTGGGTAGCTCCTGTAGCATAGCTGTTTTTTACTCCAAAAGACCCAAACAGTACATGCTGGAACAGTCGTTCAGGTTTCTTCAGATGTCTTGTTTCTTTCTTCCCAGCAACATAATGGGTTTTTTAGGGATGTAGGCATAACCCAACTCAGTCCAATAAACCGTAATCGCAGATCCAACAATTGTCTGTTACTTGAAATAAAGTGCACGGCAATATTTTGCTTTTGGGTGCTGAGCTTTTGCATTAAGAATGGTAGAATAGTCATGGATTGTGGGTTGCAAGTGAACTGACTAATGTTTCTAGCCAATTTTGTCAGTAGTAATCTAAGGACCACTTTATGAACAGAATTTAGTTGTCATCATGATCACATGCCTTTCTTTTTGTTTCGTTGATCTTACAATGAGTTGCGATTGGCTTATTGTTGCTGGTTCCTTCATCTTCCTCTTCTCTTCTACATCTTGCTGATAGGAGTCTAGTCTTCGTCTTGGCTGAAATTTCATTTCAGTTGCCATTAACATTCAGTTGCATTAGGGGCTTTATTGATGTATTAGCTAGAAAGTTCATGGAACCACACTCTTTTGCTCAAGTATTTTTGCTGCGAGAAAGGGAACTGTTTGGGTTTCTTTGTCTGGTATTTCCTACTTTAGCATTATTTTAATTTTGCTCATCCTGCACGAAGTCTACTACGAAACAGTATGTTTATACGTGGCTGGATGACACAGTATACAGTGATCATACTTTATTCTAATATAATGCACCTTTGTCTTTGCTCCCTGAGGTATAGGGTCCAATTCCATTTAGGTAGCGAGTGCCAACATTGGTTTCATCACCATATGTAGCTTTTCCTTTTATGAATGACCTTGATGTCCCTCCCAGTTTTCATGCATCATATTAGCTTTTCTTCTTTCTTGCCACCTTCTCATTTTGTTTATTGGAAGAAAAAAATGCTATCCATTAAGTAAAGAGAGGGTTTGCGGTGGTGATTCGGTGGTTGATAACCCCTTTGAGAGTTGCGGGTCCTTGCTACTGCCAGGGGTAAATAATTCTTCAACAAAGCCATAAGTAGGAAGTCCATGACCATTATATTCCTAGAAAGAAGAACAACTAAGAAGAGAGGGATATAAGAAAAAATGAAAGGGATGTTGTCGATCTTTAGATACTAAGATGGAAAAACGAGTAGGTAAAGATATAGAGATCTTTCCTTTTTCTTTTCTTCTTTCAAAAGCCAAATATAGTGCATCAATAACTTGGGTGAAATTTCTGATTCAGGAAGTCTAGGTGAATAACCAGCCCTCCTCGTACACTCAAGAGAATTAGAAGTTTCTGAAATAGAGTGACTAATTAGTATAATTCAGTTAAGTTGATAAATCAGATGGAGGTCTTTTAGGAGGAGCCCAGAAAACATCATGGGGCATTTGGTCATTAGACAAAACATTAGTAGGTAAAAAGTACATTTCTTTTATCTGGGAAGCAACTGTTACCTGCTTCATTCCTCTGTTTCATCAACATGCCTGCCTGGCCATTTGCTCTATAATGCGACATCTTCTGTACGGAGATCTGTTTGCTTTAAAAAATGCTTACTTTTTTTTCCGTGAAAATGTTCCACCAAATACAAGCAGGTATTGTTTTGCACCAAATCTTCTGGCTCTTGCTACCTCTCTTCCTAATCCAACAACTTAAAGATTAGCAGTATGCTCTGGCATATATTAGTTCACCTTCAAATTGATGTATAATGTGCACGCTGCTGTTGTAGTTTCTACACTGTAGTAAAAGGTGGTTGTTTGTCTCTAAAGCCTCTGTACGTACTGAGCAGCTTAAAGCAATGTATATTTCCCTTTTCTGTAGTGCGTCATGAATCAGACAAGCTCTAGCTCTTCTGAGTACTAGCCAGGTGAACCATTTCAACTTAATTGGTGCCATACTCTTCGATACAGACTTCAAGGGTCCTGTTAACCTCCCTGCTTTCAGTCAGCCCCCGATTGTACTTTCCATTTATTAAGGACAGTGGATCCTGATGGTGTTTCCTGATCACGTTAGCAGGTTCCATAGAAACCACCATTATTTTTTTTTCTATTTGAATTAAGGTATTGCTTGCTAGCTGGTTTAAATGTGAGTTATGCAGGTATTAAATTCCGCATGAGTAATACTATTTTTGGTAGCTTATTAGGATGTAAATTATTCATGTATACAGTTAATACAGTGTTTGGTTTGCAATTTAGAAACTTGCATAACTGATAATCTATAAGTTATGAGAGAATCTATGTATCACTTTATGCAGGATAGAAAGTGGAATAACTAATACTTGCATAACATAATACATATATTCTCTGATAACTAATCCCTACATTACTAATACCTGCATAACTCTAATCAGATACAAACGATCCCTAAGGTTTTAAATTTGTATTCTCAATTCTGACTTGCTACTTGGTTTATCTACTGATAGTGATGAAATTAGGTCTTGGGCCTAACTCACACCCCAAAAGCTAGCTCAAAGGGAGGAGGATTGCCTAAGCCTT
>JAPFFP010000099.1:10573184-10595129 GCA_026153255.1 Solanum medicagineum
GGAGGATTGCCTAAGCCTTATAAGGAGTCCACCCATCTCATTAACCACCAATGTGGGACTTTTCGTCTCAACAGATAGACTTTCATTTTCCAGTAGTTTAGTTCTGTTCTACTGACTCCAGGGTTAAAGGGTGAAGTAGAGGAAAGAGTTGAACTCGCTGATCATGTGTTTGGCTAAAGTCTTGATCAAGCTTAGGCTTTGATTGAATGGATAAACTATGCACTTTTCATCTTGATCTGCTATCTAAATATGTAACATGAGTTATGAAGATTTTTTGGATCAAAAGCCTTGTTCGTGAAAGTTATCTTTATTTCCTTGTATTTTCTTTATCCAAAATTTTCCATATAAATAATACTACTAATTTAGTAGCTGCTTACATCGTTTCCTTCAAAGTCTTTGTCGAGCTTATCCCCCTTTCCAGCGAGAACTGTTGATAAATTGGTAGGGGAAACCAGTTCAACTGTAGTAAGGAGGGTAAAACACTTGTAGTGATTAAAAAACATTGGGTGCAACAAAATTTTATATCCATGGATGCTGGACAAACAAGCAAACGCCCCTACTCTTATAAGAAAGATGATGGTAAAAATGTTAGGCGCCGTGAACTCTGCAAACTTATGGTGGTTAATGAAAAGTGTACTCTTAACTTGAAAAACTCTTGCACCACTTCCAAAACAGGCTGACATATAAGGTCTAAAATTTATTGAACGGTGGATAGAACACACTGTCTCACCATTTTACAGTTACCCTTTTTCAAGAAACGCACACTCTGTTTCACCATTTTACTGTTACCCTTTTTTAAAAAACACACTCTGTTTCACCATTTTGTGCAAATGCATATTTCTTCCTCTGCATGAATATGTATTTTTAGTTACTATTCTGAACGTCTAGTTTGATCAATGCCTGATATATATGCAGTTACTGAGCCTCCCTCGTTTCCTGCTTGTGACAAGGGAAATCCTTATTTCATCTGTGAGAAAGGTAAGTTACTGAAAGTTGTCATAACTTTATCCGAATCTACAAAATTCATTAATGTTCATTGAAAAATATGTTTATGTTAGGTTCAACATAAGGTGTTTGTAATGAAAACTGCAATACAACTAAGCCAGCCATTCATTGCTAAAGGTTTGTTTTCCGTCTTGTTTGGATCGTTGTTACCCATATTATATCTTACAAATACAATGTTTATTTTGATTGTTATTTAAAATATATCATACTGTATTGCTGAATCTGTCGTTACGTAACGCTGAAAAGCTCCCTTTTATGTAATGACCTATTTGGTGGTGATCGCATAACCTAATTTTTTCTTTCAAATTATGTCCTTAATATTTCATAATTCTATTTACCCTATATTATTCAACTCCACCCAAACACCACGTCCTACGGTTGTACTCTTTTTCTTTCTTTGTAGTTAACTATGTTATTTACTGAGGTTTCCGCCCTCCCTTTGAAATTACTGGTACTTTTTTTCCGCCCAAAACCATATTTTTGAAGTTCTTTTCTGCTTCAACTATATCTCAGTTTATGAAGAACCTTTTTTGTGTTTCTTTTTTTTCATCTTATGAACTTTTACTTGCAAACAGTATTATAGATGCAAAGAGAGCCTGGGCCAATCAACAGTTAATAGCACGAATTGTGAGAAACACCTACTTTGCTGTAAGTTCTGGACCAGGTATGAAATACGTGATCCCAAAAGAAAAGAATCTTTTCAAAAATATTTTTGAAGATAATTGTGTTTTAATTGCATATCTTGTTGTTTTTGAAATGGAGCAGATGATATTTTATGTAGCATGTGCTATTTAGTAGTCAATATTCAGTACAGTCAGTTGCATGAATTTAATTGTATTTGGTTTTGGCTTGGGTTTGATTTTTTTCTTTAAATAGTAAACGTAAGTCCAAACATCATTGTAGCTTTCCTTGATTTATTTAAAAATGTGGAATTTGATAATGTGATTAACCTAGTCAAAACTCCACTTAAACAGTGTTTTCATTTTTCATACTTAACAATATTGGTATATTTCAATTATCTATTTGCTAGATTAGACTGGTTAACAATAAATATCCATATTTTGTACGTGTAAGCGTGGGTAATTTTTGCATGTATGTAGTTCATTAATTTCTTTTGAATTTGCATGAATTTAATAACTTACTAATATATTTTACAAAGCATAATTTTTGACAACTTAAGCAGAAATATGCTGTCCTCTTTTTTTTTGCCTTCTAAAATTGATGATAAATTTATTGGTAGTTTAGGGTATTTTAGTAAACTTACCAGCTACAATACAACACAATACACTCAAGCCAAACAAGAAAAATATTATCAACAACAACAAACAGTACAATCTATCCAAACATTGTATCTACAAAGTAATACCATACAATACAATACATTGTGAAACTACTGAGCTACAATAATACAAACAGAGTGAATAGTCTCCTGTTTAATTAATACCATTATATGTGCTCATTCTTTCACTCTTTCCACCTTTTAGAGTATCCAGGTCACTGGCAAAATAATGAACTGCTCTGAAAATTGAGCTGATCAAACTATGTACCACTTAAAAAGTTTTCGAATTGTCCATTTTGTTTTGCCAGTCATATGGTCAAGGATAATTTCACACCAAATGCCAACTAATTTGTCTGCTCTATATTTAGGAAATCGTGAAAAGAATAAACACTTTGGACATACATTAGAACTTATAATAATTTATTTGCATTGACACATCTTGGTGTGCATAGCAATACAGACTTGACATGAGGAAATCGTGGCATGTATACATTTAGTGGGTGTTTGGATTGACCAATTTTTTTGGCTTGTGGCTTTTAAGCACTTTTTTGGTTTTGGAAGTGTTTGGGTAGCACAAAAAGTGTTTTTAAGCACTTTTTTAAAGTTGAGCAAGTACCAAAAAAAGCCAAAAGTCGAAAGTCGGGGGTTCCCAATTTATGACTTTTGGCTTTTAATTTATAAATCACTTTAAAAAAAGAACAATCGAAAGACTCCCTTAGAGTTCAAGGATGAATTACCATCTGATAAATGATTTGTATCCTGGTGACTAGAAACCAAAAATTTTGCAGCTTGTCTTTTACGACAGTGATGATGAATTGGTAAATAGAGTGGCATGTTTTGATCAAGTCAATGACTCTATAGTGTGGGAACTAATGGATATACTGAGAATTAATTCATCTTCCTTTTTTATCTGATCTTTGATAGACATTCTACAGCTACACAATTTCTGCATTACGTTCTCGCAGGCGATCATTTACTTCATGGACATTGTTTTATTGTTAATTCTGAACTTTGCATTTTCCCCGAAGAGGATGAAATATTTATAAAACACTAACAACATTACCTGTACATCAATGAACTTAGGTTTGTGTGATCATGTTGTGAGGTTGTGCAGATTTGGATATACTTCTTGGCCATTTTTATTTATCACTTTTTCTCTTCAGTTCCGGGTCATCTAACTAATTTATAAATTGTTAAGTACTAGTATGAGTTCCTGCCTTTCTGTAATATTCTGAAAATTGGCATCTCTATTGATCAATGATGCCTCTTCCAGCCTTCGATAACTTTACTTACCCTTATTGTCTCGACTTTGTTTCCTTTCTCTTATCACTTTGTTTTGTCTTCTGTTCAAACTCTATTTCCTTATGTAGATATGAGGATTGCATGTTGAGTTTGTTTCTTTATGCTATAGGTATGGACCCCACTGATAGAGGTACACTCAACCACTGACTTATCCTACGAGTGTCTTTCTGCTCCAACTTTTCAGTAATGGTACCACAAAGGCACATCTTCATCAGATTGTGGATTTTAGCCTTTGATTTTCTTTCCTGTTCGTTAGCTATGCACCCATTGCTTTCTAGCAGCTTTATTACTTGGTAAGTAAAACTCCTCAATGACTATCTTTTCTTCTGATACTACAATACAATCATACTATATATCAACCATTAAATTTCAGTGAACTTCTTCTTGCTTTTCGCCCTTGTCACAGCCTCGACTCCATGTAAACCAATGGCTTTGAGAACCATCCCTGGTCACTTCCTATACCCTTCAGCATTTTGTCGCTTCATATCACTGCTTATTTTACTGGCAACGTTTTCCTCTTTGGACAAAATCTACTTATCTATTTATTACATGACTGATTAATCTTTTTCGCTGCAGAATTTTGAGAGTGACCTCTGGATCTACCATAAGCTAAACTATGGTTACCTTCACAGCACAACCATTGTTGAACAGGCAAATATTCCATCAGTGACCTATTAGACGTTGGAACAACTGCTTGTTCAGCAATGATTCTGCTGCCCAGTGGACTTTGGTTTACACCGGCTCAACACTTCTGTTAAGGTTTGTGAGCCTATTCTGCTTATTCTGATATTTATGTTTTTCCCTGTAAGAGGAGATGGACAGTCTTAAAAGATGATTTTGGTCTTTCTACTTGCAGACGACATATAATAAGTGAAACTTGATGGTACAACCAACGGTAACATTGGTATTCCCTTTTGACATATTTTTCTTTGCTTATTTCACGCCATCAGCCGCCACTAAGTTTATATTCCACTGATACGCCTTTCATGCCTGCATCCAGAACATTTTTGCGTCAACACAGAGAAGAGCTTTCTTACCCTTCCCTTATCGTTTTTTCTTACGTTTCTTCTTCATTTGTTTGTCTTTAATTGTACTTTCAATTTTCAGGTCAGCTACTTCAGTTTTTCGTTAAATCTAGTTTGTTCTTCTCAGATAGTTTCTTCCAATTTTCCAGGTTAGTACTTCAATTCTTTGTCAAACATTTTTTCTTCTTGAACATTGTCTAATCCATCTCTTTGTCCACTTGGGAGAGCTAGCTCAGATATGAGGGAAATCATCCCTACATCACTACCGCTTGCTTTGTTCGAAAAGGACATCTTTCTTGACATTTGGTTATGATAAATATATTTATCTGAATTCTTTTGTTGCAATTCTTGCATTAAAACTATACACTTAGGATTTGGAAGTGACCAAGCATATGCTGCTCACACCTTATTACTCGGCTGAAATAGTGCTCTTAACAAAAGAAAGGCAAAACAGATATTGCTTCTTGTTAGGAAAAGCAAGTCCAAACTTTTATTGTTTTCGGTATATTGGTTCCCTAACAGTACCACAGATGTTGTCTGGACTATTGATAGAAATGTAATAAATTATTTGTGCCTATTATGCATCCATTTCCATTTGAAGTGATTTTGCTTTTCAATTTTTCTAGTGAAAACCAAATGAAGCTGATCTCAGATGCTGTTCATAACGCCAATTGCTGCTAAATTAAACTTCAGCAATACAAATTTCCTTTCCTAATTATCTTTCATCCATTATATTGTTCATCACAGGAATCTGAAACCAATGCTAGACCAAGAACAGTGCAGGCGCAGCCACTAAAATAGAGGTGAATTGATTTTGTAACTGTAGTTTCAGAAAGCATACCTCTTTAAATCATTTTCTTTTTTACTGATATTATAATCAAGTAGAAAGTGTGTGGAGAAATGGTCTTCTAGCGCTTTGGAGAGATCTTCATTTTTATGTACTAGATCTAATAAAGGTCATTTCTTCTATACAAAACCTAAGAAGCAATAGATCTCATTTCCTTGGAAAAAAAAGTGTACCTTTCACTTAAGATGTCTTGTGCACTTCTTGGTGTTCCTCTTTTAGGATTTAATAGAATTTTTCTTTTTAGTTTCTGTTTTTTTTTTCTTGACAGTTCCTGTCAAATGAATATAGACTTATTTGACAAATTTGAAGGATAAACTACTCGTATGTAATTTTGAAAAGACTTATTTCAAACTTACTGCACACATAAATGGCCCTTTTTTTCTTTAATTTTCTCGACTTTGAAACAGTTGAAACATATGAACTAGGGATAAGGCATAGAAATACATTTACATTTGAGAAAAAGTTTAACAAATATACTACTTTAGATATCATATCTCTGAACTTTACTATCATTTAAAAATATCTTCTAGCGCTTTGGAGAGATCTTCATTTTTATGTACTAGATCTAATAAAGGTCATTTCTTCTATACAAAACCTAAGAAGCAATAGATCTCATTTCCTTGGAAAAAAAAGTGTACCTTTCACTTAAGATGTCTTGTGCACTTCTTGGTGTTCCTCTTTTAGGATTTAATAGAATTTTTCTTTTTAGTTTCTGTTTTTTTTTTCTTGACAGTTCCTGTCAAATGAATATAGACTTATTTGACAAATTTGAAGGATAAACTACTCGTATGTAATTTTGAAAAGACTTATTTCAAACTTACTGCACACATAAATGGCCCTTTTTTTCTTTAATTTTCTCGACTTTGAAACAGTTGAAACATATGAACTAGGGATAAGGCATAGAAATACATTTACATTTGAGAAAAAGTTTAACAAATATACTACTTTAGATATCATATCTCTGAACTTTACTATCATTTAAAAATATCACTACAAAAATATTCTCCTGAATACATCCCTTTCTCTTCTCGTAAACATTCCTATCTCCTATTAGATACATCTTTCTCTGTCTTGTATACATTTTTATCCTTTTTTAGATACATCATTTTTCTTTCAGATACATTTTTATCCTTTCTATGACACATATTCCTTTTTTTCTCTTGGATACTTTCCTTCTATTAAGTAAATATATCGCGACTTATGTATCTGGTCGATTTTTGAATTTTAAGAAATTTTTGTATTTAGGAAAAGAGTAAGAATATGATGTAACTAGATCTTACGTGATGTTGACTATGTAAATATCTTATTGAAAAAATTAGATGGTAAGATTCTTCTTTAAGACTTAATTATATAGATAACATTACTTTACAATTTTTACATATATACACTTTATTTTTAGTGCAAAGTGTATATGCCAAATATTTTATATTAAGTATCTTTTAAAATATATTACTATTATTATTTGATAGTATTTTTTATCAAGTACATTTAAACGGTAAAATGTATTCTCTTATTTAATAAGTGGGAGTTGGGGCAGCAAGCAAGACGTGTCTGTTTGAGCTGCCTGCTTCATCTTATATATTATGCGGCGCTAAAAAATATATTTCGTAATTTTTTTATTAATCAACTGTTCAGTTATTTTAAATTAATGGGACTCATAAAAATATTTTGAAAATTTTTTAATTTACTTTTTTTAAAGCAGCTGTTTAGTGATTTCACAATATTAGTTATTGCTCTGATTAGTTATTGCCCCTCCTAAATAATTTTTTTAGCTACTTCAACTGTTCCATTATTTTTAATTAATGGGATTCACAAAAATATTTTGGGATTTTTTTAATTTAATCTTTTTAAAGCAAAATATTGTGGAGATCTTTTAACTTAATTTATTTAAAGCAGCTCCTTTGTGATTTTACGATATTACCAATGAAATTAGGAAAAAAGTTATAGTTTATTTGAGAGTAAAAATTCAAAATCATTTAATCATTAAATTACAATCAATATTGATAATATTTATTGACATCTAATAAAATAATTGAATAACATTTAATTATATCATTAAAAATAATTTTATGAATAACTATTGAGCCCGAACATGGCATGTAATTCAGTAAGTAGTTTTATTATAAGCCTGAAGTAAAAAGGTATAAAGTATTATATTATAGGTATAGTTAAAACTTTGTATTTTTAGGATCAAGGTATAAAGTATTTTAAACTATGTATAAAGTATTGTTTGGACCTAGATATAAAGTACTGCATTATAAGTATATTTATTCAAGTATTTTTAAGAGCAAGGTGTGTAACCTTTTCCATTTATACAAGGTATAAATGATCATAAGCATATTTTTAGACTAGTATTATACTAGTAATAAGTAGGTATAAATTATTTTCTACTTATACCTTCCTTGTATTTTTAAGAGCAAGGTATAAAATGAAGAAGTTGATTTATACTTTAAAAATCTCAACATCCCAATGATTTGCAGTTTTCACCTTCAAGAACACCTTTATGTCTATTGTTATCTTCCTTTCTTATGGAGTGTATACATTTAAGTCGACAATTTAGCACTAAATAAATAGACATTTTTAGATATTACTCTCTTTTCTTATTATATATTTTTGTGCACAAAGAGATCTATAAATAGCTTATATTGACGAATAAACATAAAATTAATCTTCTTCATAATTTTTTATCTTTCAATTTTTATATTTCAAAAGCTGGACGTTCCCAATAAAATTTTTTTAAAACATTTTAAAGTTCGAATCTAAAGCAAAGGTGGACACATTTCAATCATAGTTAGTATTATTCTACTTATTTTTCTTGCCAAATCATTAATACAGAAAAAAAATTCAAAAAATTTTAAAACTAATCTTGCTAGAATCACGCAAAATATATTTAAGAAAATCTTTATTTGCCATTCGAAAATCACCCCCAAATCATTTTCTTTTTTCTCTTCATAACTTTTCTTCTTTGTAGATGGAGTTTCGAAGGGGCGATGTTGTTGAAGTAGCAAGCAACGAAGATGGATTTCTGGGTTCTTATTATGAAGCAATTGTTGTTTGTCAACCCCTTAAGAAAGACTACATCGTGCAGTACAAAACCCTACTGAAAGATGACCACTCCGGCCCCTTGACGGAGTTTGTTACCGTCTCGGAACTCCGGCCAGTTCCGCCGGAGATTCCGGTGAGTGGGTTTGATTTGAATGATCAAGTTGATGCTTATGGCAATGATGGATGGTGGGTTGGAAGAATTACTGGTAAAATTGGAAGTACGTATTTTGTGTATTTTGAATCGAGTGAAGATGAATATGGTTATGGGATAAGTGATTTGAGAGTTCATCAAGATTGGGTTAATGGGAAATGGGTTTGTTCAAAAGAGATTGTAAATTGTGATTGAAGAAATAGTAATTCAATTTATTGAAGAAGATTTGAAATAATTTGGAGTTTATTTGAGTCTCTGTTTTGGGGATTTTCTTGAAGGTATGGTGTATTCAGGCTTGAATTTTGTTTTGTAATTTGTAACTTTTTAGTTTATGAGATCATATGGCAAGTCTATTGTTGATTTCTCATGAATTTTCAGTTTGTTAAATGATTATTTGATTGTTTACCTATGTTTATGGGTTCAACTGAGACGAATTCAAAATTTGAAGAAAATGAGATGATATTAAATTTGGATGCATGTTAGTTAAAATGGTGTTGTGTAACAATATTTAAAATTCAATGATCCTGCTTAAGACTTTCATGTTGGAGATTTCAAATTCAAAATTCTTTGTCATCGAAAGTAAAAGTTCGTCTTCTGAGTCGAGTTCATCGCACCAAACTTGCTTAGTATGATTACTATAGGTCATTGTTGGACTCATGCACCAAATCAGCAATTATTTTTCTTCACTTGTATTTTATTTGATTTTCATCGCAAGAATTTTATATTCACATAGTTATAACTTTAAGCTGTCAAGCTATCCAACAATAGTAACATATTTAATGATAGTGAGGATAGAGTATACGTATATCTTACTTCTACTTTATAAAGACATAAACATTATTTTTAAAAAATTCTTAACTCAAATGTATCCGCCTCATATAAAAGGGGAGAACTTTAATAAGACATTTCCTATTCCTTTCTTGTATTACATGATACTTACTAAAGTTCCATTTATACACTGATAATTAGGTAAGTTGACTTAAGAATATAATGAATATCCAGCTAAATGAATACTGATTTTTACCAAATATGTAGTCATAATATAGATAAAATGTTGATAACATTGTTAAATTTTAATTAATATTTTCAGCCTTTATTGAAATCAATTAAAAAAAGTACTCATAAATAGGTGAAAGAAATCAGTTAATGGTATTAGTTAAAATGGCTAAAACCTTAGTGAATCAATCAAGCTAAATGAATAGAGGCAAGTGAATTTGTCAATCATTGATCCTCAAATGAAATTCAGATAATTAAAGTGTCGAAAAAGGTAAAATATATGTGGACTTTTTAATTTTTTTTGAATAGAAACGCTATTTTCGATATATTTTTGACTGGAAAAAAAATATATCTGACGCAAACATTAAACCTAAACGAAAAATATTTAAGGAAGATGCCGGGAAGTTTGTAAAATGAAGTTTAAAAGAATTTGGATGAAATGACAGATAAGTTCTTAATTCTTATAATCATTTTACAATTTGTTTTCTTTCTTTATGAATAGAGACATTGTTTTTCATATATTTTAACTCAGAAAAAAATGTACCTAACACAAACATTCATTAAAGTTAAAACGAAAACATTTATGACATATACAAAGAAGTTCGTGAAACAAAAGGTAAACAATTTAGATGAAATGAATGATAAGTTGTTAATTCTTATAATCATTTTACAATCGTGTAGTTGTTAATTCTTATAGTCATTTTACAATCGTGTTTATAAACTATTTGGAAAGCATTAGCTAATTATTTCTTTTTACAAATCTAATAAATTAAGTCTATCCTTCTTTAAAGTATAATTTTCTTAAAAGAAACATATTATTTTGTTTTATATGATCTATCTTTTGATTCATTTAAAAAAGAATGATTATTTTTCTTAGTATTCTTTAATTACAACTTTCTACCTAGCATATTTAGTTTCACAAGATAAAAAGTCATTTTGGTACATTTATTATATATGTAATTTAAAATTATAAAATTAAAAATTCCGATAATAACATATCCAATAAAATTTCATTGTGGGTTCTGAGGAGGATATTGTATGCAGACATCACCACTATCTACGGAGGTAGAGAGATTGCTTTCAAAAGATCACCTGCTCAAATGTGAAGAAAACCATGGAAAAGCATAGCAAATTAACAACAAATAAAATAGTATAAAATCTACGAAAAAGAAATTAGGGTATGACTGGTACTATAACAAGCACTAACAAGCCCAAGCAAGACACCCTTCAACCCTACTAATTTTCTACCATACATGACCTTCACTCATTTGTATCTAAAGTCATGTCGTCGATAATATAAATCTGTTTAGTTACTTTTTTCCAATATTTTTTCGGCTTATCTATAACTTTCCACACTGTCCTATAACCAGCCTTTCACACTTCCTCAGTGGGATGTTATCCTACCTCTTCTACACATATTCAAATTATCTTAGTCTTGTTTCTTTATCTTGTCCGCTGTGAGAGTCACTTTCACTTTTTTCCGAACAATCTCATTCTTAATCTTCTTACTCTAAATGTGTTCACAAGATTAAAATTTGTGTTTTATGTTTTAAAACTTTATATCAATTACACAAACAGAAGTAGTACATTTTAGAACAGCTTTTTCACAAATATCCACTCAAAACTTTTTCATGTGGCCAAACAACAAAAGGGAAGCAACGTCATCAGCAACCAGGTCCCCCCTTATCATTTACCAGCAATTGGCACTAAGATACTTATTTTTCCATTCTATAAGATCAAGAAACACAACCCCGTCACTCCAAATTGAACAAAAATGGCAGTCCTGAACTACCGTTGCCTCTCAGTGACCTCTACAGCCACACCCATATCTCAACATTCTTCAAATAATTCAACCCCATCGTCAATTCCAACACAATCCAAGCTGAAACCTGTGAAATTGTCCAGTGGGGTGGCGGCTACTGGGGACTATGCTGACCCACCCACTACCACCACTAAGCTCAGAAAGTACTGGGGTGAGGATGTGGATCCTCTCACGTCTGATGATTTCATATGGAATAAAGAATTTATGGGTCGCATGAAGAAGTACATTCAGGATCCTCAGGAAAATGCCCCTACATCTCCTGTTTCTATAAAGGTATAATCTTTAGCTCAATTGACTATCACTATACATTCATCATTTGAGCTGTTCTAGTTCATAACTTATGACATGCTTTCTTCATAAAAGATTTTATCTTTTCTAGAATTTGAATGCTGTGGGAAATTACCTTTACCAATTGCATAATACATACATGTGCCTTTTAACTTGTCTCATATGATATTATGCCCTTAAAACTCTAGGTATGAACGAGTAGAGACTTAAACTTGTATAGAATTGAACAAGTAAAGATACACGTCCTATGTAACAATTCGTGTTCTATGCAGCATCAACGTGATGTCCTACATGTATTATGGCACGCCAGATATTTGTATCTGCTTTCAATTTTAAGTGCCTAATTGTGCACATTCAGAGTTAGAGGGCATAATGGCAACTAAAGCCAATATTTATGTATTATGCCTTTACCAATTGTTTAGGAGACGTTTGAATTGTTGGTTCTATTCTCTGCTGTGTTATTCTGAGTTCAGTTAATAGTCTCTCTGTCTATGTTTACTTGTCCAGTATTGACTTGCCACACTCTTAAGGTTTGGGAATGCATTGGGGAAGTGACTATAGTTAATATAATTAGGATAAGTTAGGAACTAAGTGACTCTTGATTTTTCAAACTCGACAAGTATAAGTGGACATGTATTTTTAATATAGTGGACAAGAAAAAGTGGATGGAGGGAGTAAGTTTTGAGATGAAATCTTTCTTGAATTGGTAGGCTTCTCTTTATTGGTGTATATCATGGTACTAATGATGGGCAAGTAACCATCTTGGTCATTTTAATGGTTTCCTCCCCTTTTTTATAATTAGTAACTTTTTTTTTGAACTTATTTGAATGGGCACGGAGTTAAAGAAAGGAATGAGTGCATCTGAAATTGTGGTCTTAAATATGTCATAACATTTGTGAGCCTTTTGAAACATGTGATATTAACTATGTCATAACATTTATGGGGCCTCTATACAAGCGTCTCATAAGCGTAGAGTAACATGCTATGTTAAATTATTTTCAAATTTAGAAAGAGCTCGTTCTTTTTGGAATGAACTTAGAAGGAAATGAGGTCATGTAAATTGCACGGGAATGTGTTTTATCTGTGTAGTACTCTTGTATGAAGAACATAAGTTTCTGTTACCCTGTTACATTATATGTTGGTGAAAATATATGCATGTTGCTTAAGGAGTACCATTTTTTAATGGTTTCCAATATTCTTGTGATTTGATATTTTAACAGGAAGAGACATCAGGATTTCTTAGCTTAAACAGAGTCATGAGTCTTGACAGGTGTGATTTTTATCTTCTTTTCTTTTTAGAGATTTAGAAATTCTGTTTTCTCCTTACATTTAGTCGGTTATGGAGAATGTAGTTTGGATGTTGACTTAACCAAGGAACTAACAGCCCCTTCTGCAACTGTTCTAGAACCGGAAGCCAAAAATACTCAAGTATGTAGCAACTTTAAAACACTCGCCTTCAGTAACTTTAAGCGTTAGCCTTCTCTACCACCAAGTTGAAAACTAAAATGATTTTCAGGATTGTGTTACTGCATCTCAAAAATGGCGGCCAGCACCAACACGGCGCGAGCAGGAGAAGTGGGACAAAGCTGCTAAGGCTGCAACTGGGGGCAGTGTGGGTCATCGAAGCTTGTGATTAGTTCATTGCTTGAAACTTGGTTGTAGTACTCCTTTCGGTCCAAAATAAATGAATGTCTGACACTTTCTCCATGGTATCAAATGAATGATTTTTCAACGCCTGATGATGTATTAGTAATTATTTTCCAAAATTACCCTCCTCTATAATGGTTTTCTCCACTATCTCTAGCTTTAAGAAGAGTTTGGGAAGAAGGAAAAGGATAATCTTGACAAATTACCCTTTAATTAATGTCCTTAACTAACTTTCTTAAGGTGTATACCACACCCCAAAAATTCATTTATTTTGGACCAGAGGGAGTACTTCTTTATTCACCTTGTCTCTCACTAATAAGATACTTTCTGTAAGTTGAAGTTCTGAAATTTTCAATTAACAGGATACAATGTTCAGGGAAATAAAACGTCCTCAAGGGGATCCTAAGGTTATGGCTGCTCAGTCAAGGGAACAGTATCTTAAGGTACTTGTTTGCGTTTACTCCACTTGTTGAGATATGTTGAGTTTTCAGTCCACCATTTTGATTATTTCATTTTCTTTTCCTTCCAGTTAAAGAATAAATTGCAGCTCCTCACAGCTGGGATTGGTGGTGTCGGTGTAATTTCAGCTTATATCTCGTATTCTCCTGAAATAGCAGTAAGGTAATCCAATACAGGGACTTTCTATATGGCTATATGCTTTAATTCCTTTGGGTGTCTACTTTAGATTTACTCGTGTTTGATTTACTATTGTCGTAGTGGGACATGGCCCCTATTTATTATAAACCGTTCCTCCAATTAGTATATTGGTCCCTTAAGTTGTCAGTTTGGTAAATCTCTAGACGAAGAGTCTTAATTTGCTTGTTTCTTCTTAAAATGACATTTGTGATAACTGGTCAAATGTATGGATTTTTTTCTTTGACTGAAATATCTTAAGCTGCTAGTGTTCTTTTAATGTCCTCTGTCGGACCTGGAAATTTTTAGCTTCTTTTTTCTTAGACTTAATGTAAGGAATCTTTAGTTTTTCTGAATCTGACAATGTTGCACTCATGCAGAAAATTGTGATATTAATGAACTGTTGTATTTTTCATTATTGTAGTTACGGTGCAGGGTTGGTTGGTTCTTTGATGTACATGCGTATGCTTGGAAACAGTGTGGATTCTATGCAGTCAGATGGATCCAGAGCACTTATCAAGTACACCTTTGATTGTTTATCTTTATCCATATAATAGCTGCCTCTATGCCATTCTTGTATTATCTCAAACCTTAAAATCATTTGTTTTTTGTGGTACATATACGTGGCACTTGGCTTAACGACACGACTGGTGCCAGTTGGAAAATAGGAAGCTCAATTTTCTCATGCATTCTGCTCTAGTGCGCTACGATCCTACAGTCCAAATTCTTTCTGGAAAAATGTTTATGGAGCATCTATTAGCACTTTGTCACATTTAAATCAATACTGTGATTCTTGAATTGGAGTTGTATGAGGTCAAGGTCACTCAACGAGATTGGGTCTTTGCGAATTGCCAGTTTCATCGTTTCTAGATCGGAAGTTATTAACCACAATCTTAAATAGAAACCAAAGACTTGTATGATAAATATTGTTGTTTTTGAGACTAAAAGGAGTAGCTATATCCCTAAAACGCACTGTTTTGATCTCTGATTGGTAAGCTTACCAGACACTTTTACTTGCAGGGGAGCTGTTGGGCAGCCAAGACTATTGGTTCCTGTTGCTTTGGTCATGATTTTTAACCGGTGGAATGAGTAAGATCTACCTCTATTATAACATTGACCAAAAATGTGTCGATATTAACTGTTAAATGACTTCTCTTCTCGATTCAAACTTCTCAGAACCTCTTATTTATTTTCTGAAAACTACTATTGGTAGCATAATTTTATCTGCATTCTGAACGGTCAGGGAAGTTGGGTTTATTTTACGGGGCTTCAGTTTCCTTTCTTAACCTCATTTTCAAGATGTAGATCTCACCTTTGGTTTAGTAAGCTTAGCAGTTTGCCATTATCCTCGTAAGAGAAGAACAGGAATTCGAGTGAGTTGGAAAGTTAACTCGAGATGTTATCAGCCTGGTTTCTCCATTAGTTGTTAACTTGTCTGCTGTACTCAAATCTTGCTGTAGTTCCCAAAGTCAATAGTGAAATTGTTACTCAATTCCTTATCGTCAACATCATTCAGTTAGACATGCAGTGATGTGTTTAAAATCTACTCTATCAATATGAAAATCTCGTATGTTGTACCTATTGTACAGCTGGAATTTGTTCTTTAACGTTGAGAATAGTAAAAATCATTACCTTTAAGTTAGAAAATGTGTTCTTTTTCCACAAAATTGCTGTAAAGGGAAACAAAAAGCTCTTGTTTTTTCTTGCACGTGTTCGTTTTTTGAAGTGTAACACCAGGATAAACCAGTTCGTTCTTTCTTTTGAATTCTTTATAGTCTTTGAAGGACTCAAACTGGAAGAGCCTTCCCTGTTGAATAGTTCTAACCCATTTTCTAGCCATTTTCCTCCTTATACAAACCGAAAAATCCAGTCTAGTTAAACTTTTTTCCGCACTTCCTGTTTCCTACTACACTTGCATTCAAAAAATACCTTAATGACTTCTCTTTCATTGTTATCGAGCAAGTATTAAAGCTTTTGCATTATTAGAGTTGCCTTATCACCTGATCTTACAAATTGATTTATTTCCAGGATCCTAGTCCCAGAGTATGGATTCATGCAACTCGAGTTGATACCCATGCTGGTCGGATTTTTCACCTACAAGATTGCAACATTTGTCCAAGCAATCGAGGAAGGCTTGTCAATTATTGAAAATAAGTCACAAGCGTAGCTCTAGTTTTTATGATCTTCCATCAACCTCTGATGAAAATAGTAGGTATGCTTCGACTTGACTCTCCCATCCACAACCTTTTTCATTTAAAATTACAAGGAGTCTCAGATTGAATAAATGTGTTCAAATTTTCATGTTACATCTTAGTATAGAACTGTTTAGTCGCAGAGAATAATGAAAATCATGCCTTAGATAACTCGTAAAGTTGTTGTCATGTGACCAGAATAGTCAGGGTTCAAGCCATTGAAGCAGTCTCTTGCAGAAATGCAAGGTTAGGTTGTGTACAATGGATCCTTGTGGTCCAATACTTATCTGGATGCTCAGGGAACTCAAGTGTATCAGGCTGCCCTTCATTTTTATGCCAAATTCTAGTCTGCATGTCTTTCTCTCACGCTTCATATTTGTTATTTCAGAGACGAAGACGTTGGATTGAAAGATAAGCTACAACACCTATACTGGTTCATCTCTCAATTGGAGGAAGTCAAATGTTTATAACTTGAATTCTTCAATATACTAGATCCCTCTCTCAGCTTCATCGATCATCTTAAGTTTCTTATCCTGTTGAAGGATCATCTTCAAGTTTCTTATCCTGTTAAAGGCTTATAGATCGTTTTCCACCAAAAATAGTGTAAATTCTTCTGATTAATGAATGATTGTCGGGAGTTTTCATTTTGTGTCAACCTTTAAAGTTTAATTTGCTCGCAAAGTTGTACGAAATTATATTGCAAGAATTATAGCATAAAATGTGGCAGTAACATAAGGTTTTATTAAGTGGTGATTGGTTAAAAGTTCCATTTAATAAGCTGTTGAATTTCAACATCAGATCACACATCGACTCATCGCAATCTTTTAAGTTAAGAGACCGATGATTCCAAGTTTTTTAAACACTCCATGCATCATACTCAAGGACGATTGAATCAGAAATCAAAACACTTCGTGTCCTTCAAAAACATCTCATTATCATTATTCTTTAACAGAAACAGTTAAAAGACGACATCACTTATAATACAATACATAATAACCTTAGCCCTAGCCTTAACCAGTGTTCTGCATTCCAGCAGCAATACCTTTCATTGTCAAGATAAGGGTATCTTCCAAGCCAGGAGCATACTCACTCGTAGGATTCAGCTTCACTAACTCAGCTGCAGGTTTGCTTGATTCCATAATCTCTTTGTCTAGATGTGGCCTGACCTTCACATTGTAGTTGGGATCGCGAATTCGTTTCAGTGTGTATGCTTGGCTAACATTGAGGGTCGTAATGTAAGAATCACGAAGTTTGAGCCTTTGCCTCAAGTATGGATCCCCTTCCAAAAGATCCCTGTGCCCGGCAACCTAAGACAAGCAGCGCGATTAGAAGAGACGCATTTCAAGAATCCAAAAGATGTGAGCTTTTCGGTGATGAGGTAAAATAATAGTATCAATTTCCATACCTGAAGGAGAAAGCCCTTGGTTTCTTCATATTTGGCTCTCAAGCGCTCTCCAAGTGGCCACAGATCTTCGGACACCAAAAGCTTATCGTACAATGCAGCAATACCAGGGTCTCCCTTGGCGAAAACCATTTCAAGCAAGTCAAGTGTCACTCTAAAGAAAGGCCAACCGTTGTACATATCCTTGAGCATTTGCAGATTTCTTATATCCTTCTCAATAACATGTTTGAATGCGGCCCCAAAGCCAAGCCAGACTGGGAGATGAAACCTCGTCTGAGTCCATGCAAAGATCCATGGAATAGCTCGAAGAGATTCAATTCCACCGCTTGGCTTCCTTTTCGCTGGGCGACTTCCAATGTTCATGCGACCATATTCTAATTCTGGGGTTGCCTGCATTTTTTACAAACAGAAAAAAGAAGTTCAGTTTCACAGGCATTGGGCTGAAGGCAAATAAGTCGTCAAATGGCTTAAATGCAAATGCCATCCATGTCTATTTTGACTCTACATCACAACTAATTGCCTTCACCTATTTAAAACTATTGTTCATGTTCCCTTCAACTCTTTGAATATTTTGTTTCTAATGTTCTTTCTTCTTTTACCTCTTCTTAAATGATACATCAACAGGTATCAGTTCAAATCAAATTTTGAAGTATCTTGAGTATACTTACAAGGCGGAAGTATTCAACAAATCGTGGATCCTGGAACACTAGAGACCGATACTCTTTCGTGGCAATAACGGACATCTCATCCAATAGCGCACGCCACTCTGGCTTCGGAGCCACAGGAGGGTTCATTCCATGCTCAAGTGTAGCTGCTGTGAAACGTTGAAGAGTTCTAAAGCACAAGTGTTCCTCCCCAAATGACTGTTCAATAACTTCACCTTGAACAGTCACACGAAGTAAGCCATGAATTGTGTCGGGGGGTTGCGATAAAATAGCAAGGTGGGTGGGACCCCCTCCGCGTCCAACAGTCCCTCCTCGGCCATGGAACATTGTTAGCTTTACTCCAAATTCTTTTGCCACCTTTACAAGTTCTTCTTGGGCCTTGTACAATTGCCAGGCTGCAGATAGTCGGCCAGCATCCTTACCTGAATCAGAATACCCAATCATAACTTCTTGTTTTCCATTGATACGGTTTTTGTACCAATCTATGGAGAACAACCGAGCAACAGAAGCAGGTGCAGACTCCAGATCAGCAAGCTTTTCAAACAACGGAACAACCCTTAATGGACTTTTTACATGACACTCACGCTGCAAAAGCTCAACGGCAAGCACATCAGAGGGTGCCGTGGCCATCGATATTATATAAGCACCGAAACTATCGGCAGGAAGTTCAGAGATGACATGAAAGGTATCCAAAACATCAGCGATTTCATCAGTTTTAGGGAGATCAGGTCCAAAAAGTGGACGCTTGCCACTTAGTTCAGATAAGAGCCATTCCTGTCTCTGCTCTTCAGACCATTCTTTATAGGATCCAATACCCAGGTGCCTTGTTATGGCATCTAGAACATCAGAGTGTCTATCTGACTCTTGCCGGATATCAAGTCTCACAATCGACAGACCAAAGGTGGAAACTTGCCTTAGAAAATCAAGAAGACTGCCATCTGCAATTGGTCCATCACCACAAGCCCATAGGGATCTATAACACAGCTCCAGAGGTTCCAGAAACTGCAGGATAAAGACAACCATCTTTTTCAGATATTCAAATCATACAGAAATTGGCATGCATATTAAAAGATCTGAATGCCATGAAATATGTCAAAACATTTGAGAAATGAGAACTTTTGGGTGATAAACAAAATCCTAAACTAACCTGTAGAACTTGGTTTACAAATTTGGTATTGTAGTGCGCAAGAACGTTGTTAAAGCAAGATGAATATTGTCAAACAAGAATTTCAAAAGCTCGCTTGAGCTTGTTTCCTTATTATCTTACAGATGCAATTTTTTCTGCCTTTCAAATATTTAGTGAATAAACTGTGTCAGTTTGCTACTCAAGACAGTCAAGTCCACTTTCAAATAAAATTAATTCAAAATCACATATATAGTTCTAGATGAAATATCCTTGACACACATATTGGAAATAGAAAAGATATCTGTTCAGCATTGGTAAAAATTTGAAAGTCAAGCAAACAAGTTCTAGATTATTGAAGAGGTGAGCAGAAGTAAAAAGAGTTTCTGAAGGACACCTGTTCAACATCTGTGAATATTGACTCCTCAGGAACGTCAGAGTATCCATTGGCTAGTAACTGACGAGCACGTTCTCGTGTATTGTACAACCTATCTCTCACATCAGCAAGAAGAACACGGTAGGGCTCATTCGGTGGAATTTGCTTCCAAAATTCTGTACAAGTAGATTAAGATGAAGGGTAGGACCATAGGGGGGACAGAGACTATACAATATAAGCAACAATAATCATAAAAGGAGAGAGGCAAGGCGGAAGAGAATGGTTGGCAAGTTCCAACTGATACACTTTCAGAAAACAAGTTGTTAAAAGAACAGAGAACAAAGGTAAATACCAATGTAGTGCTTTGCATCTCTTTTTGAAGTCCTATGAAGTTCTTCTGCACGCGCTCGGAGCTCATCATTGCATCGCCACATTGAAAGCTGGCATAAGCAAAATAAAACAGGATAAGACAAAATTGTTAAGGGTCAAGTCACTGCTACAGAACCAGGGGCAAAGTGCAAGCAACGACATCCAGTAACCAATTTGTCACCTCAAACATAAGATCCTCAATCTGGGAGAAATACAGATTTGCAGCCATCATTCTAGCCAATAAGCATACATCTCTTGTCACTTCAGGGGTTACTCTAGGGTTGCCTGCATGCACATAAAGAATTCTTGGTGCCTTTACAAAAACATTCAAACTTGGCATGCAACTACATTGAGCTTCAAGGAGAATATTTTCCCATGTCACTCGACAAATCAGAAGCAAGATGCTTCCACTGCTTTAACATAATGCTTATTGTAAAGATTTAAAAGTACCATTTTACCATCTAGCTATAATGTTTCAGGTACTACACAAAAAAGAGTTGAGAACACTTGAACCAACAAATATCATCTTTTTGTCCCTCGAAGTTAGATATGCAACATATGAACCATGGATTCATATAAGGATACAAAAAACGCATTGACCTTTGAGAATTTCAATGAACTAAGCCATCTTAACCAACCATAAGTTCAACTTGTATCAGAGTTGGTTCCTTTTATTATGTGCTTAATCTGACCTTCAATGAGAGAGAACCCAAAAGAGAAAAAAGAGAGAAGAGAAAAGACAATGCTACTTGTAAAGAAAGACCATACCATCTCGATCACCACCCATCCAAGAAGAAAATTGAATGAGAGGGGCATTGTAGGGAACACGTTCATTTATTCCAATATTCTTCAGAGCAGTGTCAACACGGCGTAGAAATTTCGGTACCCCCTTCCATATTGTCTCATGGAAGTAACTCATCCCTGCCCTCATCTCATCTTGTGGAGTTGGTGGAGTCCTCCTGATTTCATCTGTGCGAAAGGCTGCTTGTATCTGTATGCAACGAACGAGCAGAATCACAAGAATTTATAGTTGTTGATATTCTTTATGCAGAGGATTGGGGACTAATGTGATATCCCGGCAATGCTTAATACCCAAAATCACGTTAAAGGGCAAGAAGTGAGTTGCAAGAATATAGAAACCAAATAGCTCTGACATCTGTGAGCAGACTCTAGTGCCTTCTCTCCTAATTTATTCATTTTTTTAAAACTAAATACCTGCCAACTAGCCTACTTAATACTAATGCAGGTACTTTAGTTCTTCTTAGTTTTTGCCCCTTTAAAACCTTTGTTTTTGTGTGTCCAACAGCTTATAACTTTTAAACACAAAAATAGAGGTAATCTGGCGGCTTAAACACATCTACGAAGGTGAATCTCTTCCTTCCCATTTAAAGTTAAGATATGGTTCCTGAAAGGACTAGCTTCCTTAACAACCTATATTTCTCACGGTGTACAAATGATCTTCCTTTATTAGCACTATATATCATCTTTGCGTAACATGAAGAAGGAAACAGAGATGCCCCAATATCAATATTTATGCACCAGGGGAGTGAAAAGCACTAAGAGAATACTCTACAGCCAGGAGAAATTTACGAAAGCGTCGTTCTTGAAGGTGGTTCCTCACATGCATTTTTGCTTAGCACAAGTTCACTGAACAACATTTCTATACACTAACTTCGTATACGAAATAAAATTTAAGCCTTTTTTAAAACTAAGAACTTAAAATTACACCCTTAATGAGATTGTTGGGGGGGGGGGGGGGGGCCACAAAAAAAAACAAC
>JAPFFP010000099.1:10620366-10651411 GCA_026153255.1 Solanum medicagineum
TTTTATGTCTTGATCATGTGTCATACTGTTGGACTTCTCCGTAATTAACCATTCATTTATAATAATGTTTTATTATAATAATCAAGTATTGATTTTATATTATATAGTATATTATTTATTATCTATAATAAGATTTTGTTATAGTAGTTAAAATATAACAGGACACGGAAATTTGATTGTTGTTTTTCAGTCGATTGCAAAAGAATACTATATATTTCTTATTTAATTTAATTCATAAATAATGTCATTTTTAAACTTCTCATTTTATTTTTAACAAGAGGATTTGTTTTTTATTTTTTTGGTGGGCATTGAATAATCTTGCTCTTAAGTCATATGTAATATTTTGTAATCACATGTAAGATATAAATCACTAAATTAGACATGATAAGCTTGACTGACAAGGAGCAATAAAATTGATCTTCTATCGCTCTTATGTGATAAGAGATAATACTTGTTGCATCAATTCAATCACCTTTATAGACTGATATAATTTATTCTTATATAAATGTGTACAATTTATTTTAATTAGCCAAGCATCAAGATTAACAGTGAAATACAATTACATAAATTGAAATCTAAAAAATAAATTAGAATTGCTTTATGTGCATAGCACGTGTCCTTTTCAAGTAAATAATGGTCATCAAACTATTTCCATTTCAATTGTGGGGTTCAAATATCACGCGGATTAGTCTAATCAAATTTTCTAATCACAAAATTATCAAACTATTATGCTTAATTTTAATTTTATTTTCAAGTTCCTTCCCTTTCGTCCACTTTTTTAACTGGAATTTCTTTCCAATGGTGGATTAACTTATTCGAGTCAGATCTTTTAATATCAATCTCGTTTATTATAATATTATTTTAATTTTATTTTAATTAGTTGTTATATTACATCTATAATGACATCTAATTTTAAATATTATTTTGACTTTTATTATAGGAGGCCAGAAGGAATTAGTCGCGTTACGTCCTCTGGTGTCATTATCCATCTTATATATATTAATTTTATCGCATTTACATACTATCATATGTTTTTTTGTTGTTAGTCGTTCTTTCTGTTTTTTTTTCTTTTTTCATATCTTGTTTATTTTACTTATGGGTTTTTGAGATAAGGATTCTCAGGAAACAAACTCTCTATCTTTGTAAGATAGTGGTAAGGTCTGCGTACATTCATCCTACTTGTGAGATTCCACTAGATATGTTATTATTATTATTATAGGTAAAATTTTGTTATAGATGGATAAAATGTACTAACATAAAAAATGATTCTCAAAGGTGTGTTTGGTAGGAAGAAATTACTTTTTATGAGAAGTGTTTTCTTGAAAAATATAGAGGTAACTTACGAGATTTATTTTCTCTGTTTTTATTAAGGAAGTTCTTTTTGTTTTTAATCTTTTTTAAAAGAATGTTGTTCAAAAAATATTGGTAATCAAATATTAAATAACTATAATTCTAAATTTTATATCGAATTTAGAATTCTAATCATCATCATGATAATTAAACGATGAGAAAGCGTTTAAGACTTTTAAAGACCAAATTAATATGACATAATTAATTACATAAGAATACTTAATTACGGTGATCATTATTTATACCAAATATTTGCATTGATTACATAAAAAAATTCATACCAAAAATTTGCAGGATCGTGTAAATAATTTTTTATACTATCAGACTATCCAAAAAATATTATTAGTAAGCACTAATCTTAAATTTAAATAATAAGATAGTATTATTTTTTATAATAGATAAAAATATCTGACAATGTAAAAATTATTTTTGAATAAACTTAATTGCTAGAATATATGCTAAAATTGTTGATTCAGAGAAAGCCAATAAATAAGCAGACAATTTGTCCATGATTTTGTGACTTTATCAAGGAAAAAAAAAGTTATATGAACAGCTTTAGAGACAGTGATTAATAGTCCTTTATGTTCTACCTGATACAGTGACAAATAGTGATATTATAGTATGATAAATTTATTTTTTTTTAAAAAATTCTGCATCCTATTTAGATATATAACATTTTTAGTCGAAGATTTATTTAAAATAATCTTTCTATCCTATATACATAGAGGTAAATGAATCTATATATCCTCTATTTTCATATGACATTACTTGTCAAATTACACTAAATATGTTATTGTAGTTAAAGATTAGTTCGGAGTTAATGTCACTAACGCACTACTAAACAATTACTATTATTTTCAATTGAAATTTTTAGTGAATACTCGAACTCATACTTCAGAAATACGAAAATAAAAAAATTTCACGATCGAACTATCAAAAGAAAATAGAATATATTATAAATCGGAGTTCTAAATGATTCATTTTGGACTCAAGATATTTTGATTGAGTTTGTGAGAAAAGATAAAATTGTCATGTCAAAATTAGGAAGCTTCTCAGTGTTTCAGCGAGAAACTATTTTTCACATGCATTTTTCAATGAGTTGATTCGATGAAAAATGAGCGGAAAAATTATACTTTACTATATAATTTTTTTATTGATTATTGATGAAAAAAATCTCTAATCTCTATTTCTAGTGATATGTGTTTTCTCCTCCTTTTTTCTATGTGAAAAGATTCAAATATATTTATGAACAATGTGAAATTATCATGCCAGTGTTAGACGTTAAAACGTTTTGTAATTATACGATAACCCGCCTCCCATGGGCTGTACCAGCAAGACAAATGCTCCATAATTATTTTGTGATAATGTATATTAGTTATTAATGTAATATCTGATCCTGATTTGTCAAACATAAAGGTAATTTGTGATGCTAATATATAATTATTTCTTTGTGGAAAAAGGCTAATGTAGGCCAATTTGAGCGTGATTATTAACGAAAGCCAAAAATAAACAATTTTACGTATTAGTTCACAAGCAAATTTAAATTTTTACCGATTTAGAAGTGACCCGACGGCTGAAAAATGACTAGCAAATCCGCAAATATATGAAATAAAACATGTAAACATAAAATCTTGTTTCCAATAAACCTGACATATTGGATCTCCAATTCTGGAGAAAGAGTCTTAAAGTCCACCTTAGTCATCACAAATTATGGAACACAGTCTTATATATAGGCCCTCTATATATATACTAGTCATATTATTCCACTCACATATCATGAAAGTGACAGCCAAAAGAATAGTATATATTATACTTCTAGCTTCATCATCTGATAATTCATACCATATCCAACTTTCCACTAACCTATCATAGCTAGTCAAAATAAATATCATGCAAAAGAATATCTCACAGTAGTATAGCCTGACACCAATAATTGTTCTTGTTTCTCCTTTTTTGATTTCCCACCTAACCAATTAAAATCTGGTTAAATCTGAATTCATGCGGAAGTTCTCGTAATCACTCTTTAATAAAGATAATATCATATTTATGATATGTTAGTGAGGACCAAAATAATTAGGTAACATACGGATTGAAAGCTAGTAAAGCAACATTGAAAGATCATGACTATGAAAATAAATGAGAAACATACCATAAAGAGACACAATAATTTAACGTGGTTCGATCAGCTAACTTACATTCACAAGAGGAGATGGGGTAATCTACTATATAAAAGAGAGTACGCAATATTGAAAGAAATAGCCTCATCTATTCATTCGGAATACAAAGAGGCTCACACACACTTGTGTCTCGCAATTTCTCTCCCTACACACAACTCTGAAACTCTTATGGCTAATACATTGTAAATGCTACCAAGTTAGAAAGAATAAGCCTCTATTTATAGAGCAATAAATATTTTTCTACTAGAAAAAGAATTCGTCAAATATGGGGAAAATTTTGTTTTCCTTTTCCTAAAAAGAAAATTTCAATTATAGTAAAAAACTTAGGGCAAAAATCCAACATGATCTTGTCAAGGGCATTAGATCTATCGTGGATATTCTTATGGGAAAAAAGTATGCAAGAGTGTGTGGGCTTTGGTATGGGAGTGCGTACCTATTGATATAATTATAAAAAGCTATGTCAATTAATCAATTAGGTGATTTTGAATTAGTCCCTAAAATTTTGAGTTGTTTTACTCAAAAATCATTTGACCAAAAGCGTGGTAATTTGTTGGTGGTAATGGCCTTGATGAATAATATTATCATGGTTTCTGTCAAATGCTTGACAAATCACTATACTACCTTTACATAAATGATTAGGCTAAAGTGATTGTTAAACTCGTAATTTCTTTCTGCTCTTGCTTTCATCGCGAAGTTTGACTTCACTTACTTGTCCTATGATTTTGATGTGGACGCTAACTTTTCATCCACCAAAGAGTATTTATCAATTACCATTCCACAACAATCCTTGTTGGTAATTATTATCGTGCTTCTCATCAAGTAGTCTTCTAAACTGTTGTATGTACTTAAGGTCAAAAACATTTGGCCACTCAAAGTGTGATAAACGTTATCTATGGACTTTTCAAGATTAATTTCTAGAATGTGCAAATTATTTAGCTAGAAAAATGTGATTAGTGAGTCACTGTCCTTTTAATGAAGATTATAATGGAGATTACATTTTGAAAGATAGTGGTGGGATAATGTTGACAAAAATGACATCAATAATTGTATCCTAGTAAGAAAATATATAGTTAATGGTAATGAAAACGAAATTGTTTGGTTCAAGAAAATAAACATACGTACGAAGAAAAGAGAAGCACAGAAAGCAACTTTCATGTGGCCCATTTCTTGTCAAATCAATAGGTCCTTTGATGTGATTTCATCCCCAACTTATTCCTGTTACTTTAACCTTTGTATAATCTTTTCAATAGTTGCCTCATTTTTGGCTACAAAAATTGATCAATCACAATCCATTTCAAGAACTCTACTTGAAAAAGAAAAAAAATATGTCAAATTTTGATAGAGGTAAAGAATTGGTTGAGGGATCATCAAGATCCCCGGGCGATCAACCTGCCACCCCTAGTCGATACGAGTCTCAGAAACGACGTGATTGGAATACATTCGGTCAGTACCTGAGGAATCAAAGGCCACCCGTTAACATATCCCAATGCAATAGCAATCACGTTCTTGAGTTCCTTCGGTACCTTGACCAGTTTGGCAAGACTAAGGTTCACTTGCAAGGTTGCATCTTTTATGGTCAACCTGAGCCACCAGCTCCCTGTACTTGTCCTTTGAGACAAGCCTGGGGGAGTCTGGATGCTCTCATAGGGCGACTCAGAGCCGCCTATGAAGAGAACGGGGGCTCCCCCGAGACGAACCCTTTCGCAAGCGGAGGAATTCGAGTGTATCTAAGGGAAGTGAAAGAGTGTCAAGCGAAAGCAAGAGGAATTCCGTACAAGAAGAAAAAGAAGAAGGTTGGAGCTAGTGAGAGCAAAGGAGATGATGATTGCACTTCTTCTCACCCATTTTCTTGATACAAAAAGGGTAAATTTTCTAGCTTTTCTTTAATATTTGATTGCTTCATTAATATACACAAAAGGGTATTTTCTTTATAAATTTATTTTTTAAACTATATATTAAAATATACTCAAAGTTATTAGTTGAGACCCCCTAGAGATCAAATACAAACATAAAAAGTGTAGATCCAAACTTGAAAAATATAGCAATATAAAACTAGGAGATTCTAGAATAATTAAGTAGTATATGATAAATGAAACAATGTCAGGAATTCTGTCTTTAAATAAGTCATTAAAGTTTACCTTCAAAAGATGAACTTTATACGTTGAGCACTAGATTTCAATGATCTAATTTGGAAGTGGTTTAAACTTGAGGTTAATTTCTTATATGCTTACTCAGCTAAGATCTAATTCTTATGTTAGAAAATTAAATTTCTTAAAACCCCAAATGATAAATAAGAACTAAAGAAGTGAAATTCGTTCTTTTAAAATCTTAGCTTATAAAATAATTTCATCGATCATTGATCAGAAAATCAAATTAAAGAAGAAAATATCTAGCCATTATTCACCTCAAACCCTAAAAGTGCTTGATGAATACACAAACTTTGGATCGTTTTCCTTACCCCAAAATTCTCGATTAATATCTTAATATTGAAAGTGGAAGCTTAATTACTACGGTGTTAAAAGTATTATGTACCCGCATTTCGAAGTCTAATAGAGGAAAGATTACGAAGGGGAGTCTTCACATAATCGATAAAGTTATTGTCATATGAGTTGAAAGTCGACTTAAAAATAGTCTGCAAAAATGCTGGATAAGATTATATGCGCGGAATCTTGTTTCTTCTCCAAACACTACGCATAGAGAAAGCTTAGTACACAAAAGATTAAATCAAATATATTCCCAACATTCTACCACTTTCTCTCAATTTCTTACTGTAGTGTTGGAACTTGGCAACTATTCCTGGTTTTTAATATGTCAGCCTTTCATTTTTGTTTATATTCTTTTGGGATTCTGGAGATTTTGTGCACCCCACATATAGTCATTTGAGGTAACATAGGCTTTTTACATTTTAAATATAACCAGCATCTTAGAATTGACATTTTTATAGTAAATTTTATGTCCTATTCCACCTGAATCAATCAATGTATAATAATTTACTCCACCATGCAATGCTCCTTTTTTACTTTGTTTTTTAAAATTAATTTATGAAAAAAGTGCGTTTTCCATTGGGTTTTTAAATTAGCAAAATCATAATTGCGAATCTTTCTTATGTACGAGAAATAATATAATATAATATGGATATTTCTTCAACTTCTTGGTTACATTAAAATATATTAAATCTCCTATTAGTGCGCACTGATAAATATAGGGGATAGATCTAGCGGTATTCGGATCTTCAAAAGTGTCAGCGAGTGTGTTTTGAATTTGTCAAATGTAACGTATATTCAAAGAATTTGACATGAATGCGATATTAAAAATGAAGAGTCTGCACAACTTAAATAGTATATATATGTGTTGATTTGATTTCACAACTTTTAACCTAGATCTAAATTTATTCATATGAAATGCATTAGAATTATTGAAGTAAAAAACTTTGAAAAATTAGAAAACAAATCATCTTAATATTACGAAGGTACCTAAATCTATTGAAATCTTGAAAAGATTGAACTATAATCTCAAAATTCAGATAATATAACAAATTCAGTGGTGAAAATTTGAGCTCCTAATCCATAAAATTAAAATTATCAATTTGTTTTTGCTGAGAGTGATTGATCACCTTAATATCGTATGGGCAATTTTGAGATTTGAATCTTCATTGTTGTTTATTTATTCATGATCACCTCAATATTGCAAGAGAACCTAGACCTATATCTATTTGTGTAAAATTTATTGAAAATACTGAACTAAGATTCAAATAAGGATAACAGGTTCAATAATAAGCATCGAAGTTCTAAACCCATAAAATTAAAATTATGAATCTATTTTTGTTAAGTGATATATCACCTTAAATTCAGCAAGGGCAATTTTGAATTTGACTCTTCACGATTATTTATTCGTCCTTTGTCATCTATTAACAGATCACCTTAGTATTATAAGAGCACCTAAACTTATATTTATCAAAGTAAAATCTCATGTTGAACTATAAACTCAAAATTCAAATAAGAATTTGCATCCGGGCCCTCACAAATTAAAATTGTGAATCCACCTCTACTAATATAAATCACCTTATTATTGTAAGGGCAATTTTGAGATTTAAATCTTCATGGTTATTTATTCTGTCCTTTGTCCTCTACTAATAGATCACCTTAATTACAAGGACGCCTAGACCACTATTTATTAGAGCAAAATCTATTGAACTATAAACTCAGAATCCAAATAAGAATTTGTGTCCTAGCGCTCGTAAAATTAAAATTATGAATCCGCCTCTACTGCTATAAATCACTTTATTATTGTAAGGATAATTTTGAGATATATTTAAATCTTTCATTGTTTATTCGTCCTTTGTATCTTTACAAGATTGCTCACTGTCTGTATTAGATCTTTGTGGGGGCATCACATTTATTCTTTATTTGTCAGAATGCTCTCTATATTTTTTCATATAAACAAATAATTATGTACTATAGTCTATATCATGACATATTCCTATTTCCGCCATTATCGAATTTTTGTCTTCTATTATTTGCTTCGTTTATACGTTAAACATTCAAATTAGGAACTTATAAAATGCACATATCTTGTTTTTATGTTGAAACAATAATGGTCAGAATGGTGGGGTTATCTAATTTAATTTAGTTTAATTTAATTATTGTTAATTCTTTGTTATTTCACAGAATATTGGTGAGGTGATAACAAGTTAATTAATTATTTTGCATCTATTAGCTGTCTACTGAACTTGTTGAAACAATCAAGATAATAACCTTATTTTGAGTACCTTGGAATTGATTTTAAGGATAAAATATAGTACATTGAGTAATATTTAATATTCACAATGAGATATTTCCCTCTATGAATTATGTACCAATTTTACAATATATGTTGTTTGGAGAAAAATAGTATTAGATTGTGTGGTTATTATTTTATTTATAAACTTAAATTGTCAGAAATAACACATCTTTAGGATGTGTTTAGTGGGAAGGAGAACTTTTACATAATAAATATTTTCTTCTAGGATAATAAGTAGTTTCTTACTTATTTTATTTTGTTTGGCATATAAGTCAAAAAAAAAAAAATATCTGAAAGGTAATATGTATATGATATTCACAAATACTATGAGATGTCGAGATCAGGATTTGAGATGACGGGGATGGGGTCATGATCAGATAAGGTATATTAAACGGTCAGGAGAATACAATCAATGTAGAATATGTACTCATGTGTGGAATTTGTTTTTTCTTCTTCGAATCGAGTAGTCATTTTTTACATTTTTAAAGAACTTATTTTCTTGAAGAAAATATTTTTAAAAATTTTTGACCAACTAAAAATGAAAAAATTTAAAAATATTTGCCTTCATACATAACACACTCTTAATTACTTAATTATGTGTTCAACAATCAACACACCTTTCTCATGTGGGCTTGATTTTTTTTTTTTTAAATGAAAATGTAAAGCTTCTTTTTTAACAATAAAGGATGGAAGATTTG
The DNA here is from genome assembly GCA_026153255.1 of Solanum medicagineum. Classification (NCBI taxonomy): domain Eukaryota; kingdom Viridiplantae; phylum Streptophyta; class Magnoliopsida; order Solanales; family Solanaceae; genus Solanum; species Solanum medicagineum. The sequence continues at coordinate 10,629,371 of JAPFFP010000099.1, forward strand.
AATTCAAAAACTTTGATGATCATATTAAATTGTGTGATTATCTTGTTTAAAAGATTACATTAATTAAAATGAACACACTTTTATTTAAGCACCAGTAGCAAGCTGATGAAAGACTCAGGAATTTTCAACATAGAGATTTTTGGGGGACCCTTGGATTCCACTAAGTTCCCCATTTATGTATTTTCCTTTTCTCTTTTCAATTTAGGAATGAAGCATTTAGTTTTTTTTTTATAAGAGCATTCTAGACATTGCTTGAATGTTCTTCACCTTTAATTATTGTAGTGTTTGTGGTACACTATCGCACGATGAAGCTTTGCAACTATGTCATTCTTGACGATCAGATGAAAACACTTAATAATATATAGTTTTTGCGTATTATAACTAATACTATAATTATATACGAAGAAAAGTCTTCCCTTTGAAACTAAGAAACTAGTATACTAATTAGCTTAGGCAACTTTAGAAGAGCAAAGTCTAATGCATACAATCAATGTTGATTTTATGCGTCTACGTAGGGCATGTTTGCTTATGCATGCTTTAAAAGATATGGCTATTTTTTTTTTTATCGTTATATAGGTTTCTATTGTGTGTATACACATATTGTGTTGTCATTTTGATGTCCAAGGTTTTTAAGCTTGTAGCTTCCTAGCTTTTCTTGGGTAGACTGTTAGTCATGCCAACATCTTGCTTACGGTGAAGTTAAGGTGATGGACTGGGAGTAGCTTGAGTCAAAATTATAATCGAACATAATACTTATTTGATAAGTTTGAGTAAGCCTAATTAATTTGTTATAGCTATAACTTTTGTGATAATGATAAATGTGTAATTTTAACATTTCAAAAATTAGAAGATCAAACAAATGGAAACTTATAATATAAAGTCAAGACGAATGTAATTCTATCATATCAAAAAGGTAGAACATTCTTTTGATCCAAGTTATCTAATTTAAAGAAACTTAACAATTCACCCTATAGTGCTTCTATCCCTATGTGATATCGCCGATGGAGTGCATGCGAGTTTAGGAGATACGGTAGGTTAAGTCAGAAGGATAAATTTTTATGTCGATAATTTTTTGAATATGATATCTTAAGCAAATTCCACATTGGAGTGAAAGCAAAGTGAAGAGATATATAAGATATAACTCATGTTCATATGGTATGCATGCTTTTGGGGCTCGAGGTGTAACCTAAAAGACAAATTGATACGAGCATAGGCTCAAAGAACAATATGTGTCATGAACTTGGATTGTGACAAATATGATATTAGAGCATATACTTTGTCAGTGTGATAGTTGGATAAATCTTAGTAACGACATTGAGTGCCAAAAGAGGGTGTATGTGATGCTCTGATGGAATGCGACAAAACTAACAAATTTCTAAGTTGAAGAGTTTTTGAAGATGAGGTGCACATGATATTTTATGCGATTACTATATTAAATTTGAAGAAAGTACAACGTAACTTAAATTCAATCACACACACTTTCAGAGTCCTAGTTATACACCTCACAACAAATTAATAGTAGTATATATAACATAAATTCTTTTTAAAAGTTTATAGTATGAATAAATTTTTAAAAATTGTTAGGACATTCACATGATACCTAATTTGGTAAGCCTACTTAAAATATGAAATTAGTATTCTTAAAAATTAGACAGATTATAAAAAATCTATATACTGACAGTCATGCATGTATATAATTTATATCAACTGAATTCTTATATAGATCTTTTTTTATTTTTTTGGCAGAATACTGATGATTAATTACTCTTGATGAGCAGGTAATTGGTGAACACTTAAGGGATTTGCTATAGCTCTGGAAGAATTATGTTTAATATTAATTAAGTCACCATTTGGTTTATAAGTGCCTTGATTCCCTTTTTCTGCTAATTAATTAATTAGCAGTCATGTTTAATCAGGGGCCTTTTCTTTAAATTACTACTAGTAATTAAGTACTCACTATTGTTCTTTCCCATTATATTTCTCAGTTTGTGAATCCTAAATTAGTTCTTGTAAGATGATCATTATAAAATCTTTTGTACAAGTGAGTTTCCCATTTTCCACTGCAGATTTATTCTCAGTATAATACATTGTTTATACTCCTTTTCTACTCTTTTTGTCACAATTTATCATAGTGATACAATTTGACTACACACAGATCGAAATTTAGCGATTTTTTTTATTATCTAAAACAAGATATAGAGATTTGTGGAACTATGTATAAATCATCCTAAGATAAAATGAAAATTTAATTTAAACCGTTTCTATATATAAAAGAAAGTACTTTTTTTAGAGTTGGGGGGGGGGGGGCGGATAGATTAGAAGCAAAAGTGCATCACATGAATTGAAAAAGATTGTTAGGCTAAAGCAATTAAATGATATTCTTAATACGGTGTGATATTATTATTCATTTTAGATCAAATTCATACAGTTTTCTTTGAAAGGTCTCACACCATTAAGAGTATTCAATTTATTATTATAAGTGTTCTTTTTTCTTTTCGATTATCAATATGAACTTTACTCACACATTCAATAATCTCCCCCCTGGAAATAACTTATTCCATATGACTCATTGTCGATCATCATTCACGGGTCAAAGATTCAACATGTATGTGTATCATCCGCATCATTAGAGTATTTATGGTCAAAGTAGCTCAGAGTTTGTGTATGCGTTGTTAAATTACTTACGAGTAAGTATTGTAAACAGATTAATAGACTAACAAAGACACTAAGTAGGGTCCGCTCCAAATTTCACCATATTCATACTCATTTTGTCTAATTATTGATTCTAATATTAGTTGTTGGGTTAAAAACAATTAAAAATTAATTTTAATACAATGTGATATTATCCATTTTGAATCAAGCTCGCCCAATTTTCTCCAAAAGATCATCCTACACCATAAAGAGGAGCATACATACAACTCCTTATAAATCACTCACGTTTTATTTTTTTATAATTAACGTTAAACTTTATTCGCGCGCTTGATAAAACTCCATTTTGAATATCAATAAATCTTTGAGTCGAATTAATTCGTTTTTTGTCTAAGTTATTAAACATTCTTAGGTGGTTTCTTTTTAAATAAGAAGAAAGATTAGTGTCAATATTACAGAATCGAGACAAAAATAAGTCCATGTGAACACAAGGGGCTGCGTATCTATTTCAAGAAATTAAACTAATTATTGCAATGATATTTTCTTTTCATTTCCATAATTTGCGACACTTGTATATATTGAGCTAAACCAACAAAATTATATTTCTCATGTGCCTAAGAAGTAGAGGCAATCTCAATTGAACACAACATCAAATTGATATGTATATTTTTTCAATGATGTGAGGGCATTTGAAGAAAACATAATGACTCCAAATTAAATCCTATATAAGTCAATTAGTGAAATATTAATAGGTTTGTTTCTTGTTTTTCATTAATATAGGTTCATTTAATTTGTTGATAAATTTGTTGATCAAAAGGTGGACATTTCATATTTTCGTTAGAATTAAGGTTAAATATCGTAGTAAGGTGATAAATAATTTTTTATTCATAAATATGAGTTTTAAATTTGAGCCTTGAAGTAATCATATTAGTAGGACACAATATGATTAATGATTTTCCTCTATGGTAAAATTTTATGGAGTGAATTTGTATTACTTTGATTTTAAAGTGGACATTGAATAAATTTAGATACATCAAAATAGTTTGAATTAATTAATGAGTCATTGTCCGAACTTACTTGGATTGATATATGCTAAACAATAAGATGTATTCAAACTCGATCAATCATTACCAATTTTAGTTTTTCATTAAATTTGATAAAGTTGTATACTTCTCCCATTTCATATTATTTGATCCCTATATCAAAAATTGATGCTTTATTTTACTAATCCAATATAAAAAAATACAAAGTTATTATTATTATTTTTTCGAGTCTACCCCTGACATTAAATCGCTATATAAAATATTAGAGTAAACAAATTTGAATTTCCAAAATATAATGAATAAGGCTCTTTAAAATAAATCTCTAATAAATATTTTTGTTAAGGATGTGCTATGTCAACACAGGTCAAGTAAAACAAAAGAAAGGAAATATAACAAGATTTCTTATGAATTAATATGAATTACATACCGATCAATCTAATGCTAAAATGGATATTAATAAATGTGATGGTCATCAACCCGCCCAAACTTTAACGGCTTAGTCAAATAATATCTTCATAGGGTGATGCTCTCTTAAACTTCGGCATTTAAACGAGTCATAATTTCTTTTTGTCTCTATGAATGCTTTATCCAAATTAAATATATGGACTGTTGAAGCTGAAACAAGTAGAATTGGATGTCTTAATCGCCTAAAATATTAGTTTAGGGACGACAATAAACTTCAAAAAGAGTTTTGGGAGTTAAGTGTCAACTTTCTCGTCCAAAATATATTTCTTCTTCCTCCAGCAGAAGAAAAGTATCCGAGCTTATTATCACACTCCCAATTTCTGCTCTCTACTTCTGGAACTTTTGTATCATCGTCTCCAATCTCTCGAACGTATGTGAAATTTGATCTCCAATGCAGTTATAAATGTGAATTTTCACAATGTGTTTGAATTTTCGCCTTAACTTACTTAAGTCTTATGCTTTTTACTCGATGATAGAAATTATTCGTGTGTAATTTGATTCAATTTTTTGTATTCTTATGTACTGAAAAAGTATATTTTGCACATTTTCTGGGTAAATACGTGAATATTTCAATTTTTGTTATAGGAATTAGATATAATAAAAATTAGTTTGGACGCAGCGTACTTCATTAGATCGCTGCAGCATTGTTAGAATTTCGAAGTGTTATTAGTTGCAGAAAAGTGTTGATGTTCAACGAGGTTCTGGATATTGATTTCGGTCTATTTAATTATTTTGGTGCATTACTTAATCATGGTTTAGAATAGTGATTTGGTGATTTCAGTAAGGATTCAATTAAGCTAGTGATTATACTCTCTGACTTATACTGGTTTTGCTTGCAAATTATCATTTAACAGGGTTTCAACTGAAAATTAGTCCTTAACTCAATGGGTGATAGTCAGTATTCTTTCTCGCTCACAACTTTCAGGTATAGGTTTATGAGATAGAGCTTGTATGTATTGGATCAATAATATATTTTCTTCTCAATTGTGATATCCGATATTGTAATATGCTGTGGCATAGTCCATCTGGAAAGCTGGTTCAGATTGAACATGCCTTGACTGCTGTTGGATCTGGTCAAACATCGTTGGGGATCAAAGGTAATCCCTGGTCTAAATTAAGTGCAAAGTTATTGATGTAGCAATAGTTTTAACATAAGTCGTGGACTTTTTGCTGTTCAGCATGTTCACTTGCTTTGTATTATAAAAAGAAGTTAAGGTAGAGAATGCCGAACAAGTTAACTCTGAAGTATTTCAAAGCAAATCTCGTAACATTGTTTTACTTCTATAAGTTGATTTAAATTTAAATGCTTTTGGCTTTGTAGCATATGCATTTGCCTAGTGGGATCTTTTATTCAGTGAAGACTTAAAAATGTGGTTGTCATTTTATAAACCAATAATACTATAATAGGATACACATGTGTCCTTCAGGTAACATAATGTTATTCTACATGTCATTATAGAGTTGCTCATGGAGAAGTTTCAAGCTTTTGTTTTCCTAGATCGATTATAAGTTTTTTCGTTCTTGTAGTGATTTTACAAATCCAACTGTATGACTGCAGCTTCTAATGGTGTTGTAATTGCTTCTGAGAAGAAATTACCATCCATCTTAGTTGATGAAGCATCTGTAAGTATATTCCGTAAAACTTGTCCTCTGTTGTCTACTTATGAATGAATGTTCATTGTTAATTATAGTTGCCAGACTGACTGTTGATAGCTAATCAAAGATAAAGGTGCTCTTGTTTTTCTCTCTGGAGTTGATTCTAGTGCTTTATTTTGATACTGTAACTTTTTTGTTGATAAAATTTCCAATAACTGTGTTGTGTGAGTAGTAGTTTGCAGTTTAGTGGTGAGTTAGGCTGTTAGGCATAAATGAAAATATCTTCTGTTTATATCCATCTATGAATACCTGGTCTGACATCCAATTGAGCCTCATCAAGATTGAAACAAATGATGATTTTGGATTAAGTTAAGATAATTAGTCTGTTTGTATTTGCGTATGTACTGAAGACATATAAATTTGTTAGCAATGTTTACTTTACTGCTCTGTAGAGTTATATTCTAAGAAGTGCATTCAAGTTCGTAGTCTTTGGTGTTAAATTTGCATTTTCTGTGGTTCAGTGATATGTATTTCATACCTATCATGTTTCGGAACTGCATGGGCATCCAACTGTGTTTTTTTTTCTTGAAATTCCTTAACATTTTCCATGTGGTGATTTCGTTGTAGTTAACCTTTCTTTCCCTAACTCCTTCAAATGTATAACAGGTGCAGAAAATTCAGATTTTGACACCAAATATTGGAGTTGTCTACAGGTACAATCTGTCATATGATAGAGCATAATTTTTTTTTTGTTAGGTTGGCTCTTTCATTAGTTTTCTTAATGCTTATAGTTTAAGTTTCATGCCAATAGCACTGAACAGTATTGATTGACTACACAAATAATTCTGGCTTTGCTCTTGGTTAGATATATCTCAATGGACCCATTGAATTACTTTTGTATTTGCCTAGTAAGTTAACCTAACCAAATTCTTATGTTTTCTGTTTTATTGTTGGATTCTGTACTTAGTAGCAGAGTTTTTCCATGAGGTTAAGTTGAAATCCCAATGGAGGCAAAAATATTAGGTGATTTCTTGTGATTAGCCTAAACCTTGGTAGACAGAGTTATTCGATGTCCATGATGGTCAGAGGTAGCATATACCTGGTGGAATAGTCAAGGTCTGTCACGAGCTAGCAAGACACCACAGTCAAAGAAAAAAATGCAAACGGTTTAAATATCTAAGCTCTAGTGATGCATATAGGGATATCATGTGTGTGTGTAGTAACAATAAAAAGCAGCGCCAATTTTCAAAATAATGCAGCGGTTCATTTAATGGCCTCATCGTGGAGATCTATTGATCAATATGAATCTCGAGAGTAGATTGTTGATCACAGCTTCTTTGTCCTAGAGGCTCTCTAGCTGGGAATGGCTAGCTATCATAATCTTTTCTCTGGATGTATGTGATAAAGAGTGACAAGCTCATTTCATTCATCATAGGTGACAGTTTGATAGAGCAAGGCTCATGGATGAGTAGCAAGTAAAAGTAGTCATAATCGCAAAGAGCTTTTTCCTAAAGAAGAAATTATGGGTGAGTGATAAAACAAAAGTAGTCGACTATATTTGACTCAATCAATTGATTGTTCAACTATTCATTCGTCCCAATAGATCGTTGTATTTCTTTAAAGTTATATTTGATAAAAATAACTAAGTAGAATGATTGATCCTTGTGATGCATTGTCATGGATTTCCATTGAAAGATTCTTTCTTGATCTAGCTTCTAAATGTTGAATCTATTTGAAATCATTGGATGAGCATGCTATTTGATATCTAACGTCTTTTTAAGTGACCTAAAATTTGACCAATGAATAGCAACACTAAGATAGTGCTGAGATGCTATATCTAAATGTTTACACAGTTTTCTTGGACTAGGCTTGTAGTTTAAGAACCATAATCAATGGAAAGATACATAAAGTTGAGAAACTTGATTGAAAAGTTACCTAATGTTGAGCAATTACATCTTTATTAAACTGAGTTAACTTGGAAGAAAAGTTCCTTCCAAATTGTGAAATGAGAGGATATTCATTAGATTTATTTGTTGCTCCATATAATCCAACTGTTTCAATGATGCTTTTGTAACAACTGACCTAGAATCGCTATTCATTAGTACTGGTAACTAAAAGCTTGTGACACATGGTTGTGAGGAAAAAGAGCTTTAATATCATGGCAAAAACTGTTTTCATATACGTCAAGCAAATCTATGATTTTGGAGAAATAAAAACACATGATTAAGAGAATGAATCACTAGTTGCTGCTAGGCAGTCAGTGCTCCTTGATTCGCCCTTCTAGGCTTGACTTCCATCTCTACAGGCTCAGCAACAGCTTTTTGGGCTGGACTCCAGCTTGAGGCTGTTCCTGATGCCGGACTGCAGCAACGGTAGCTACTGTTTCTTCAGTCTTTAGTGTTTGCCTGTTCGCGCTTGCAACATGGGTGGCTCGGGGGCATGGTGCTTTGGCCGTAGTTGGATCAGCAAATCGATTGATGATTTGCATTGCTTAGCTAGTTGATATTCACTAGAACTTGTAACTAAAAACTTGTTACACATGGAAGTATGGTACTTTTTCAAGCTGACGTTATTCTCTTGCTGTTGGTGCTACTTCTGTCCTAAATTATCTGACAATGTCAGTGAAGCATCATTATATGCTTGCATATGGTCTTAGTCTTCTGATATATCCTTCCACTCTTCCAGGGGATGTTTTTTTCATGTTATTGTTGTTATTACCTCTGGTGATCTTTCTGATACCACCATTTATTCATTCTTGCAGTGGCATGGGCCCTGATTCTCGAGTTTTGGTTCGGAAAAGTAGAAAGTCAGCTGAGCAATATTATCGACTCTATAAAGTATGAATTAGCTTTTATCAAATCTTAATTCTATGATTCAAGTGCAGTAATACCTTATGATTCAAGTGTAATATTATCACTTTGCTGGTCTGAGATAACTGTCCTACTATTTGGCAATTTTCTATTCTTCTTCTTTCTATTGGTGCTAAGATATAAACTTGTCATCTAATCTTGCTCTTGCTTTTTGGAGACAAAGGTTTTCTATTGGAGCTCCCTTTTCCTCTAACCGGCATTGTTTGTCTCAAACTAATGCTTAATGTGAATGCTGCTTTAGCATTACTTTGTTTCTTCTACATTTGCCTGATTTGTCTATGTGGTGCATAGGAACCAATCCCTGTCACACAGCTGGTGAGGGAAACTGCTGCTGTCATGCAGGAATTCACCCAATCAGGGTAAGCACTCTTTTATTCCATACTTCTGCTTCACAAGGAGGATCCTATAATATATACTGGTCATATTTTAAAATTTTTAGTTCTCTTATATTTGTCCATTGAGGCTATTAGTCTTTTGCCATATGCTTCTCTTCTCTGTGTCAGACTATATCTGATAGTACCCCAAGCCTAAGTGGCAGATCCGCTGCATCCATGTTTTTTACTTGAGTTTAGATTTTTAACGGACTGGTTAATTTAATTGGACCTAACAATTTTTATACTCTAATGATTTGTAGTGGAATTTATAAGCTATTATGAAAATAATCTTTACTGGAAATTTAAACCAATTACTATAGGTAATTATCATCTTTGTGAATCTCATTGTGTTAAATTGACTCTATTTTGTCACTTCAGCTTCTATATTGCAAATAAGATTTGTAAGTATTATTGCTTCATGGATATCATAGGTTGTGCGAAATATCATGGCATTAAATTCATGAGTCATATGATGAAACTCTGGGAACATAAAGCTGTAGACTCAGGCCAGTTTAGATTTATGCCTGGTAGATCTGCAACAAAGGCTATATATCCTTGATAAGAGAATTAATGGAAACGTAAGGAAGAAAGATCTACACATGGTGTTCGTTGATTTGGAAAAGTATATGATAGGGTATCGCAAAAGATCCTTTGGAGGGTGATGAATGAGAAAGAAATTCATAGTAAATACACAAGTGTCATATAGGAAATGTATGAATGAACTTTCATTGGTGTAATTCCGTTAATAGTAGTAGGAGATACGAAGGATTTTCCTATAATAGTAGGTCTATACCTGAAAACGACATTGATCCCTTGTTTATCCTAGTTATGGATGAACTAACCAAAATCTAGACAAAAAATGTCACATGGTGTATGCTATTAGTTAACGATACTGTGTCAATTGACAAAACTAGTGAAGGCCTCAACCATTAGTTTGAAGTATATAGAAACACTTAGAGAGTAACAGTTTTAGGATAAGTAAGACTGAATCCATGCAATGTAAGTTTGGTCAGTGCAAGAAGAGTGACACTGAGCTGAGACTAGATGGAATTGAAGGTGAGACTAGATGGAATTGTAGTGTCAAAATACAATCCATTTAAATATTTAGGATTGTTTCAAGTTAACATCATAGATGAGATGTTACTCATAGAATGATGCCTACCAAAATGAAAGGTAAATTCTACAAAATAGTTATAAGATCAACAATATTATATGGTAGTGAATGTTGGGCCGCTAAAGTCCAACATATCTATAATAATTGTGGATGCTAAGATGGATGGGTGGTCATACAAGATTAGATAAGAATAAAAATGACCAAATCTGATAGAAGGTGCAAGTACCACACTTTGAGGATAAAATGAGAGAAGGTCGCTTGAGATAGTTTGGTCATGTCCTGCATTGACCTACGGCTGCTCGCCTGCAACAGTTCGTTAGTGTGAAGCTATAGTGAGTGACGGTGTTAAAAGGGACGAGGTAGACCTAAATTCATTTGGAAGGAAGTGATCTTGAAAGACTATAATTACTGGAATCAGTGAAGACTTGGCTAAAGATAGGGAAAGATTCATATAGGTGATATCTATTAGTTGGGGGATAAGTTTTCCTCTAGTTAGTATGTTGATTTTGGACTTGTTGCTTTGCTAGGAGTATTCTGACATTATCATAGATTGTATGCCAGTAATAGAGAAACATGGTCAGTGATTATTCATATTGCTGATCCCAGCTTTTTTGGGGCATTGGCGTTGGTTTTGTTGTTGAATACCATAAGTTATCACTGGCAAAAGCAAGTTCTGTTTTGTTAATTAATTATCTTTTAACATTAAAAAAATTCCTCGCTTTGGACCGTAATTTCTTACCCATCGTTTTAGTTGGTGGATTTCTGAGTTTGGGTTAATTCCCAAGGAATCTTTGAATTGGATTACTGGGGCTACACAAGCCCCCTTTATCAAGGATGGAAGCAATGTGTATATAGTTTGTTTTGATCAATTCCATTTTTTCAGCCACTCTGGTAATTCAAGCAAGAAGAATGGAAGCATTTCTGAAAGTTGAGGTTAAATTTGATTGCTAGACTTTTGAATTGTTCCGTGGTCTCTCTTCTGATGTTAGTGTAGATATTGATTGTTCTGTTGACATCAACACTTTAGATCCATCAAACTATCAACTGAAGCAGGCAATGCCATATCTTTCTTGAAACTAATCTGGATTGCTCATCTGTATCTATTCATGATTTTCTTTTGGATATTCAGGAAAGAGATCTCTGTATTCTTCTTGGGCAAACCCTTACTTCCCTGTGTTTTTCTGTTTTCTCCGGTACAGTGGTGTAAGACCATTTGGTGTTTCACTCTTGGTTGCGGGATTTGATGATAAGGGTCCACAACTGTATCAGGTATGTTGTCTATCAGTGCTGGAGTGATCTCTCTGATCACTTTCTGTTCTTGAGGTGTCTGATTTGGTGATTTATACTTCGTGAGGTGAATTTACATTGTTCGTATAAATTTCCTCCATAATGCTTCACTTGCTACTATGGCATGGAGCTTTTACTCTTTGTAAAGCTTGTTTTCTGAGCTGCAGCCTGCTGTTTTCTTTGTTGCTTGAACTCTTTCCATAGTCAGGTAATTTTTCTCATTTTAGGTGGATCCATCTGGTTCTTACTTCTCTTGGAAGGCTTCGGCAATGGGAAAGAATGTCTCTAATGCCAAGACATTTCTCGAGAAGAGGTGAATCCTTATTCATTAAAAAAAATTGATCCTGCTATTCACAAAAGTATTTACCCCCCTTTTTCTTATTTTTAGTGCTATATTTTAACATTTACTGGTTCTACAATCGAAGTAAACTGTCTGATTGAACATAATAATTACCAGTTTTAGAAGACTAATCTTGACCAGCTATCTCATGAATTTGGTAGCCCCTAGTAGTTTTGGTATAGTGAGAACAATAATATCTCCTCAATGACCAGAGATGTCTAATTCTTCTTCCCATTATTGGTGGACTGTCTTGATCTTTTACTGTGCACCATCTTTGTAACAACCTGCTATTAACTCTACACTGCTGCTTGCACTTCCTCTTTTTTTAATCAAAAGTTGCAAAAAGTAGTTGGAACAGCTTTTATGCAGGGGAAACATTCTTCACTTTGTGAATATGTCATTGATTTGCATCTGCTCCATTCTATTACCCTGGATGTGCTAAGGGTTATTACGTGAACTGAGTTGTAAATTATAAGCCTCATGGCAACGGAAGATGGGTGGGGTGTAAAAGGTGCGAATCTGTAACGGAATGAGTTTTATTGCACTTCTATGAATGAGCTAGGAAGAGGGTTGCTGGAAATGAACAGCTGATCTGTCTGAAGCAAGAGGCCAGCAGAGGCTTTCTGCCCATACTGCTTTGTGATATCAGTCTGCTTGCAATTGGAGTTGTAGGTCAAACTTTGACGTGCCTCTGAAGGATGTTAATTGTTTTCTCCCACAATGTCAAATGCTGTCTACATGGAACATTGTCATATTGACCAACTACAGATCCTATTAATTTGGAGTGCTTTTGAATCTATTTGATTATTACAACAACATACTTAGTGAAATCCCAGAATGTAAGTGTAGAGTATATGCAGATTTTACCACTACCTCATGGAGATAGAGAGGTTGTTTCCAAAAAACCCTCGGCTCAAATGTCTCCATCCCAAGTAAAAGAAGGAAAAAATAGATATAGAATAACATCTAAAACGAAGAGCAATGTCAATTCTAGAAGAAAAACAATAAAAGTGGCAAAATAATCAAAGAGCAATAACAACACAATCATAATAGCACGACTAATCCTATGACACACCTAAAATAGTCACAAGGCAAAAACAACATTCTACCCCTACTAATCGTCTACTCCAATACTTGACCTTCATTCCTTTCTATTTAAGGTCATGTCCTCGGTGATATGAAGCTGTGTTATATCCTGCATAATCACCTCTCCCCAATATCTTTTTGATCTACCCCTACCCCTCCGCATAACGTCTAAGTCCAACCTCTTGCACCTCCTAATCAGGGCGTCGACATACCTCCTCTGCACATGTCTAAATCTTATCTGCCACAGAGGTCACTCCCACCTTCTCCCGAATAACCTTATTCCTAATCTTGTCACTCCTAGTATGTCCACACATCCTTCTCAACATCGTCATTTCCGTTGTTGCTCCTAGTATGTCCACACATCCTTCTCAACATCCTCATCTTCGCAACATGCATCTTTTGAATGCATCTGTTTGATTACTGGTGCTGTTCCACTCAGGTACACGGAGGAAATGGAGCTCGATGATGCTGTACACACTGCTATCCTGACATTGAAGGAGGGGTAAGATTAACTTCTTCCTTTATGCAGAAGCTGTCTATTGTATATGAAATATGAAGTATCCCCCTTTGATGGGGTGTATGTTTCTTCGAGCCTCTGGATAATTTTGGTGTCCTCTATAATTTGCTTAATTTTGTTGACACCACCAAAAAAGAGGATTTATCTTGTTCGTCATGTACAATATATAGTACCAGAAATATCATGGACTTGAATATATCTGGATTGCACGACCATCACCATTGCTTGCTAGTTGTGCAGTAATGGTTATCAGTGCAAAGTTTCTTCATCGACATTCTGTCCCCCTTTGCCAGCACTAATTGTAATGACTTACAAATAAGATCCAGAACAATAATAATTAAAGTTCCTTTAAAATAACTTATTTTCGGTATTCATTCAGATTCGAGGGACAGATCTCCAGCAAAAACATTGAGATTGGCATTATTGGAACAGACAAAGTATTTAGGTAATTGTGTTCTTGTCGTTAAAGTTTGAACTTTAGTTCACTCTGTTAGCCAGTTACTAAAACACTTCTTTTCCTTGCAGAATTCTCACTCCAACTGAAATAGATGATTATCTACAAGAAGTGGAATAGATCTTCTTTTCCGCCAAAAGGTTGGATGTAGTTGTTGGATAGGACGCGCAGACAGAGGCATATCACAAGCTCAACTATTAGAGGTTCTTGCTGGTTATAATTTGACATTTAATTAAGCAGAACATAGTTGTATGTTTGTTGGTCATGTTATGGTGTTATTTATTGCCTGATTTATGCTCTGAAAAGCTTAATATGGGCTTTCTCAGTTTCTTGAATTTACAGATTGTTCAGGTGTTGCCTTAAACACACATCAAAAAGAGAAGCATTACATACCTATTTGGGATGGTAAAGTATTTTTATTAAGAGATGCAAATTGAAGTTTGATCCTACAAAGCTCAGATAAAATTTGAAAGCAAATCCAAACAATTACAACGATATCCTAGATCCTAGTCTCAAGTTTATCAACTTTACATAGAGGATTTTCCTTAGCCAAAGTCACCCGACCAACCAACTTGAAATCGAAAGTGCATGCATGTTCTTCGGGGTACTTATGAACCGCACAAAACACTCCTCTTTCACATCGACAACTAAACCCTATTAATCCCACCTTCTTACAAACCATGCATCTTTGGTTAATCTTCATCGTCGAATCAACATTCTCAGTTGTACCTTGAGAATCACCATGAATGGTAAGAGAAGATATATTGTTCTTGGCTTCTTTTTTCAGAAGAGCTGCTACGATCTTGGCTTCTTCTTTCTTCAGAAAAGCTTTGTAGCATTGGGAACAAAGGTTGTAATTGCTTGGAGTTCCATAAAAATCACAACCCTTTGTTGCACATAAAATTGGATTTTCTACTTTGCCACAAGTAGTCATTTTCCTTTAATTTGATTAATCACTTTCTTGCACAAATATTTTGATTATTTTTTAAACTAGCTCTTACTTGATGAATGATACTCCTACGTTTTTTTTGTGGAGGTATATATAGGTAAAAAATTGGTTCCAAATTAAAATCAAATTAGGACTTCCTTAATTTTGATTGGTTCTAAAGGTAGTTTTCTCTTTTCTATTTTGAGATTTGGTTTTGGTTTTGGAGAATATTAATATTCCTTCCCCAACACGGATTTTAATTGGAAATATATTAGGATTTCTCAGTTCAATTAATGTAGAGTTCGAATAAGGAATGTTAAAATCTTTTATTATTTGGAATTACATTAAGATAAATTATTTATTATAATAGACAATTTAAAATAATTAAAAGACATGAAAAAAATTGGTTTTTAGTCGTGCTTGATACTACCTTATTTTGGTTTCTGTCTGTCGGTTTCGTCATTCTCTAGGAGCGCTAGCATCGATGGTGTCATTTTATTATTCTATCCGTTTGCTTTTATTTTTTAAAATAAATTTTCTACTTTTATTACTTTTAATATATTAAAAAATAAATATTTTTTTCTTATTTTACCTTGAAAATACATTAAATATTATTCAAATCATTTTCCAAAATCTAAAACTATACATTAGTTATTATGAATAATGTGGTGAAATCAAATAAGTGTGATCCATAACTAAATTTTTGACTTTTGGGGGATAAAATTTATTAGGTTTAGAGTAAAGGATCAAAATGAATACCTTTTTTTATATATTAATTAAGGACTATTTCAATCAAATAAAATATATTAAAGATCAAAATGAAAACATTTACTTAAGTAAAATATATAAGGACCAAAATAAAATAATACCACTCAAAGTCATAAAGTATTTTTATGGATACACTTGTGATGCATCAAATATACACAAGTCCATCATTAGGGAGGGATAGAGATCACTAGAGATGCGAAAAGAAAAAGAAAGAGACTTAAGAGAGGATTTTTATGTTCACAAAGAGAGGAGAAAAACATACGAGGGAGAAGATGGATTTTGGGAGAGCAAAACAGGAATCGTAAGAGGCGAAGTCGGAATTTTTAATTTTAAGGATCTTAATATTATAACAATGATTTTAAGTGTTAATAACTTGATTTTAAACTTAATATATGTACCTTTAATAAACTTATTGATACAATTACATTATTTGAGCAAAAGCTAGTGAGTTCGATCGAATTCGTATTTGACGTCTAGCTCCAAACCTGATCATAACCTCCTGGTCAGGGGCGGATCTAGGGTGGGGGAAGGGGGTTCATCCAAACCTCCTCGGCAAAAAATTACACCATATATATAAGGTAAATTGTTTATATTTTCTTATATATATTAAACTTGAACCCTCAAAACAATATTTCCTATTAAATGAACCCTCATGCTCAGGGTTTAAATCTCACTTAAAGCATTATTTTTTAGCTTCTCTTAATTGTTCTTTTTCATTTAATTTCGACTTTAGGGAACTCAACCCAATATTTCACTTTATTTTTTTAAAAAATGTAATGAAATAATATTAGACTATGTATTACTATTTTCTTTAAAAATTGTATTTTGTTGATTTATTCGCACATTTATACTTTTATATATATATATATATATGTTTTTTTTTGAACCCCTGAGTTAAAATCCTACATCTGCCACTGCTCGTGGTCATATGTAGTTAGACTCAAGTTGTGCCTGATTCATGGACAAATTACCTAGGCCAAAATAAAGGCTATGAACTCATCCATCGTCAGATTGACAATTCTCCTTTTCCACCATGAACCATCACCATCTTTGATAAATATTAGTCTAACTGACTCTCGAAAAGAAAATTATGATAAATATTTGAGGTCAGGGAGTTATATACAAATAAAAATGATTAAATGGACTCTTTTATTTTGAGAAATTATCAACTTGTTCATAGTTTCTACATCTTTAAACTTTACTTTGATTCATACCATTTACATGAACATTGGTTCCATTAGTAGTAAGTAAATCATGATTTTTCGTATACTGGAAAACTACAGGATATTCTAATGCTACATGTGTTTTATGAATAATTATACCATGATACAAATCGAAGGAGAATCCTTTTTTATTTTTACCTTAGTGAATTAGACAAATTTACATTAATGGAAGCAACAATAACATACAAATTTGGGATGGTAAAGCATTTTTATTAATAGATATAAATTGAAATTTGAATCTAAAAAGAGTAGATAAAATTTGAAAACTAAATCAAAACAATTACAATAATATCCTAGATTCTAGTCTCAAGTTTATCAGCTTTGCATAGAGGATTTTTCTTAGCCAAAGTCACACGACCAACCGACTTGAAATCAAAAATGCATGCATGTTCTTCGGGAAACCTATGAGCCTTACAAAATACTCCTCCTTCACATCGGCAACTAAACCCTATTAATCCCACTTTCTTCTTGCAAACCATGCATCTTTGGTTAATCTTCATCGTCGAATCAACGTTATTCTCAGTTGTAATTTGAGAATCATCATGAATAGTAGGTGAAGATATGTTGTTGGATAAAGCCTCTACAATCTTGGCTTCTTCTTTCTTCAGAAAAGCTTTGTAGCATTGGGAACAAAGGTTGTGATTGCTTGGAGTTCCATAAAAATCACAACCCTTTGTGGCACATAGAACTGGATTTTGTGCTTTGTCACAACTAGTCATCTTCCTTTAATTTGATTTATCACTTTCTTGTACTAATTTTTTTGATTATTTCTTTGATTAGCTGTGGATTAGTTGATGAATGCTGATCTTACCTTTTGGTAGAGGTATATATAGGTAAAAAAAATTGGTTCCAAATTAAAATCAAATTGGGACTTTCTTAATTCTGATTGGTTCTACAGGTTGGTTTCCTTTCCTATTTGGTTTTGGTTTTGGTTTATGAAAAAAATTAATATTCCTTCCCAAACACGAAAAAATATGGAATGTTAGAAAGTCTTTATTTTTTTTCCCCACCCGGTGTTCGGAGCCCATGGAGCCCCAACTAAATCTGAATTGAGCACTGCAGGGCCTAGTTGAGGGTGGTGCTCCCAATAGAATTTTTTCCGTTCCCAAGGCTCGAACTCGAGACCTTTGATTAAGAGTAAAACACTCCCACCAGTGCATCACAATCCATGTTGATAATGTTAAAAAGTCTTTTATAATAAAGTTACCATATTTGGAAATTACACTAAAACGATTTATGACAATAGACAATTTGGAATAATAATTAAAAGACGTATGGAAAAAAAATGGTTTTAGTCATGCTTGATATTACCTTATTTTGGTTTTTGGCTGTCATTTTCTTCATTCTCTGGGAGGATCGATGGAGAATGTATGTTTTGACATTTTACTATTTTATTCATTCACTTTTATTTATACGTTATTTTAAAAATATATTCTTATTTTCATTTTATTAGTTGTTTTTTGACGTTTTAAGAAAAGATAAATATCTTTTTGTTATTTTACCTTCAACATTCATTACTTATTGCTCAAATGATCTTACAGAGACCTAAAGCTATATATTGATTATTATGGATATTGTTATAAAATACTAATTTTAATTTTTTTTTAAATGTGCGCAGTCTAAAATGGACGACTAAAGCTAAGCGGAAGAGTACTAATTATTATACTATATTATAAGAGGGAGTTTAAATGCTCAAGCGGTAGCAGATTGATATGGCTGCTTGAGTAGCTTGAAGGTACATCCGTAATTCTCTTATGGTTCTTTAGTTTTAATTTGCTTGTCTTTTATTAATGTTAAAAAATACTGCTAATCATGATAATTAAAGCTGCTCAAGCAGGCAGCAGATCGGTATGCATGCTTAAGTAACTTGAGGGTATATCCATAATTTTTTATGATTTTTGCGTAATTTGTTAAGTAGCTCAAGCAAGCAGCAGGTCGACATGTCCACTTGAGTAGCTTGAGGGTACATCCATAATTTTTTATGGTTCTTACGTTGTAATTTCTTTGTATTATTTTTAATGCTAAAAAATGTTACTAATCGTGATAATTAAATCTGCTCAAGCAGGCAACAGGTCGACATGACTGCTTGAGCAGTTAGAGGGTATATCCGTAATTTTTTATGGTTCTTCTGTTGTAATTTGTTTATCTTATTTTTGTTGTTAAAAAATGCTACTAATCATGATAATTAAAGCTGCTCAAGTTAATGACTTAAAATATTTTTTAAGAAAAACATGTTACGTCATAATATTAATAATTTAAAACATTTAAAAAATCATATTAAAATTTTAATTAACTCTCTAAAGTTTATCTGTAGTACTTAAATTAAAAATAAAAATAGTTATTGAGCCTGTACTAGTGCAGGCACCAATGTCTAGTGGATAGATAAATGCTATCTGTGACACAGTTTATTATAGGAATATCAAAGCTAAAGAGCAAGTAGCTCTCGTAGCTCAGTTGGTTAGAGCACCCGTTTAGTAAGCGGGAGGTCTTGAGTTCGACTCTCAACGAGAGCAGCACTTGCAAAAAAATATTGCAGTCTGCATTTTTTTTTTTAATGCTTAACAACTTCTTTTACAGTCCCAAAAATAATGTGGAGAATAAACTTTTTACTGTTTTTTAATGGTGTATTCTCATAAAATCTTTGGTTTTTAATTGGAATTAAAAGCCAAATACTTCAAGTGCACAAAAAGTCATCATCAACAGCTTGAAGCTGAGAATAATATATGCTTAACTAGGAACACGATAAAGTTTCAAAACAACACTTTCACCTAGCTGGAGTGAAAAAAAAAAAAACAAACATGCAATCTAGAGAAAGTTAAGTTTACAAAACTACTCCAGATTTTCAAGCAGCTAGATACAAGTTCTTGAGCAACGACCAAGCGTGTAACTAACATCTCCGATTCATCTTCAAGGTAGCACGTATGTTCATACGTATATATGTATATGGTTTGCAAAAAGATCCCTGCATAAGATTGTAGAGCAATCACCCTCCATCTACAAGCATTATCTGATCATCAAGAACACAGAGTAATTAGCTGACGACCATTCAAATGAGTAGAGAAAAGGCAGCAGAAATGGAAAAAACACTCGTCTCTTATGAACACCGATAAACTTCATAGGTAATGTTTTATAGCTCATTCAGAAGTGCTCATAGTGAGTGAGTTTACATGAGTAACTTCTATAAGATACTGCAGAAACTGTATAGCTCTGCATCAACTCTCTCACTGAGACACGATTAAGATTTACTCAGCAAAGAAAGTCGAGTTCACAACCACAGGAGAAGCCCCATTTCCCATCACCTTGGTTAGCCAGAGGCGTTCCAATCATCCTCTGCTTCACCCTACTGTATCTAGCACAATTAAAGTTTGAAGGGAAGCCACTAGCTCCAAAGTGTACTTAATTTCCCTTGCGCCTTACTAGGAAAATGATTTCCACAAATTGCACGTCCAAGGGAGAGTCGTCAACTGATCATAATGAAGAAAAAAGATTTGAGGTAAACTAACTCAATGAGTCAAAATATCCCCTCCCCTCAAGAAACTCCAAACCAAGAAGATTAAAGTAAAATTAAGGAACCTCAGAAAACCGGATACAATGAATTAACAGCTGCTAGAGGATCATAACATCAGCACACAATAATTGACAAATCTAACAAAAATGGTATATCAACTAACAATGAGTCAATGACGATAAAGAAAGGCAACCATATTTCTGGAAAAAGCAAAGATGCAAAGTTAAACACCAATCAACAATGCCTCAATCCCAAACGAAGTTGGCATATCAATCTTAAACTAGATTGGAAGGTAATTCCCTCCTTCAACATTCCAAGACTACACATGTAGATAGGTATTGTGTTGCTCGGACTGCAGTACTTTCAGAGGATCCCGGCACTTTGGGTTGTTACAGCAACACAGGATACATGCACAGCCACTTGTATGAATCTAAATCACATAGAATGAAGAAAAAACAAAAGAATAACTCACCATCTTCTGAACTGCGTTTTGGAACGTTTAAGCTTTTCAAGGTGCACTTGAGACTCCATAATCAGTTTCATTCTCTGTATCTCCAAGTCCTTTGCAAATTGCATTCTTTGCTTCTCCAACTCCACCATTTGTCTCTGTTTTGCCTTTTCTACTCTTTCATATATCTCCGAAAACTTTCCTATTGACTCAGCTAGCATCTTATAACCCTCTACCAACCCCCGACTCCTCTTCCTCTTGCTTCTACAAGCAGCAATGGCCATAGCTGATGCTGCCACACTCGACCTCTCCGACTCCTTCTCTTCGTCTGAATCATCAGACGCAGCCGCTGCTGCTGCTGCTGCTGCCATGGCCGAGAAATTTCTCCGGGACACCGTGTAGTCCATGGCTGCAGCTGGGCGCTTCGATCGGGGACCAACTGGTATGCCAAACAGTGGTGACGGAAGCTGCGGTGGCGTTCTCCATTGAAGTGGTGGCAGTTCCCGGGGTGGCGCTCTCCATTGAAGAGGTGAAGTTACCGGCGTTGGCGGCGTTCTCCGTAAAGGAGGTACCGTTGCCGCCGCCGCCGCCGCCGGCGAAACTTTGACGCCGACGCCAATGAGAGCGTTGAGGCTGTTGAAGAAAGGCCATACGGAGACATACCGGCCCGGGGATTGAGACACTTTAGCCCTCTCAATCTTAAACTTCTTCTTCAAGGTGTCAATACGGTTTTTGCACTGTACATCCGTACGATACTGCTTTTTTGTATGGCCGTGCAGTGCGTTTACAGCATCGGCGACTTCCTCCCAATGCTGGTGCCTGAGATTTCCCCTATTAAGCTCCAGATACCTGGAACCCCATGCCTCTATCAACGTATGAGTCGCTGCCTCCGACCAGCAATCTTCTCGAGCCGGAAAAACCGGCGTCCGAGCTGACACCGACGGAGGTGGAGGCAGTGTTAGGAGCTTGTTGTCTGCACAAGGCGGCGGAGACCTCGACGGCGACTGAGACGGCGAGTTGTTATTGGAAAAGGGAGGAGCTATGTGGTCGTCGGCGTCGGACATGGTACCGGAATGTGAAACGGCGGCGGAGGAATGAGAAAGATGAGAAATATTGGAAGAATTAGGGTTAGAAGAAGAGATCGGTGAGAGGTTATCAGTATGGTTGTGTCGACGGAACATTGGGCGCCGACGAACTTGGGGTGTAGGGGGTCTGTAAGGGGCTGTTTGGATTTTGAGTTAGAGGGCCTTGCTATAATTTTTTTTTGGAGGGAAAGAGAAAACAATTTTATAATTTTGTGGAGATAAAAATTCAAACTCTCACTAGGTTAAAAAAAAGTTTTTTACTTGCACAAACCATTTCATAATTAGT
>JAPFFP010000099.1:10651511-10668901 GCA_026153255.1 Solanum medicagineum
CAGACCCCTACCTCCAAATATTTTTTTTAAAAATCAAAACAGAAAATTATCATAACCCCCCACCCCACCTCACCCCCGCCCCTCTTTCTTCCAAAAATAATAAAACTAAGATTAAAAAAAAGCGTAAAATTTTTTCACCCTACCCCCAACCCCACTTCTAAATTTTTTCTAAAGAAAAAGTTAATTTTTTAAACCCCCATTCCCGCTCCCAAATTTTTTTCTAATGAAATAAAAAAAAAATTCTCCCTACTCACACCTCCCAACCTCAATTTTTTATAAAGTAAAATTCAATAAAAAAAATTCATCTCACCTCTCCACTTCCATCATAACTCCCACTAGACGTTCCCCGTCGCCGCCAAGCCATTTGGCCTCTTTTTGGGCTCGTTGCAGACCCACTCGTATGATTTTTCGGGAATATTGCGCCGGAGCTCCCTGCAGCGCTAGAATATGTGGGCTAACACCCACAAAAAATTGTCGAAATTGATTGTTTCCTGTTCCTTCGCCCATAAAATCCTACCAGGCGTCCCCCGACGCTGTTGGGCTACCTGTGCCTCTTTCGGGGATTGTTGCAGACCCACTCGTATGATTTTTTGGGAATGTTGTACGGGAGCCCCCTGCAGCGCCAGAATCTGCAGGTTAACACCCACAGAAAACTTTCGAAATCGCCTATTTCCTATTCGTTGGCCCATAAAATCCCACCAGGCGTCCCCGGCACCACCGGACCACCTGGGCCTCTTCCCAGGCTCGTTGTTGATCCACTCATAAGATTTTTCGAGAATGTTGCGCCGGAGCCCCCTGTAGCGCTAGAATCTGTAGGCTAACAGCCAAGAAAACTACCGAAATGGCATGTTTCCTGTTTCTTGGCCCATAAAATCCCACCAGGCGTCCCCCCCGCCACTGGGCCACTTGGGCCTCTTCTCGAGCTCATTACAGACCCACTCGTATGATTTTTCGAGAATGTTTTCACCAGAGCCCTCTGAAGTTCCAGAATCTGTGGGCTAACACTCTTAGAAAACTGCCAAAATCGCCTGTTTCCTATTCCTTGGCCCATAAAATCCCACCAAGCGTCCTCATCTGCCATCGGGCCACCTGAGATTCTTCCTGGGCTCTTTGCGAACCCAGCCGTTTGATTTTTCGGAATGTTGCGCAGAAGGCCCCTGCAGCGCCAAAATTCATGGGCTAATACCAATAGAAAACTACCGAAATCGCCTGTTTTATATTCCTTGGCCCATAAAATCCTACTCGGTGTCCCACGCTGCTGCCGGGGCACCTGTGCTTCTTTCCGGGCTAGTTGCGGACCCACTCATATAATTTTTTGGTAATGTTGCACCGGAGCCCCCTGCAGTGCCAGAATCCATGGGCTAACACCTATAAAATACTACTGAAATCGTCGATTTCCTGTTCCTTGGCTCATAAAATACTACCAGGTGTCCCCCGCCGCCGCTCGGCCACTTGGGCCTCTTCCCTGGCTCATTCTGGACCCACTCGTATGATTTTCCAGGAATGATGCACTAGAGCCCCCTGCAGCGCCAGATTTCGTGGGCTAGCTTCCACAGAAAACTGCTGAAATTGCATGTTTCCTGTTCCTTGGCCCATAAAATCCTACCAGGCATTTCCCGCCGCCGCAGGGTCACCTGGGCCTCTTCTCGGGCTCGTTGCGAACCCACTCGTATGATTTTTTGTGAATGTTGCATCGGAACCTCCTGCAACGCCAGAATTTGTGGGTTGAAGTGACGAAATCGCCTGTTTCCTGCTCCTTGGCTCATAAAATCCAACCTGGCATCCCCTGTCGCCGCCGGGCCACCTGGACCTCTTCTCGAGCTCATTGCAGACCCACTCGTATGATTTTTCTGAAAAATTGCGCTGGAGTCCCCTGTAGCGCGAGAATCCATGGGCTAACACCCACAAAAAACTGTCAAAATAGCTTATTTCCTGTTCCTTGGCTTATAAAATACTACCAGGCGTCCACCACCCTCGCCGGGTCACCTGGGCCTCTTTCCGCGCTCATTCCGGACCCGCTCGCATGATTTTTCAGGAATGTTGAACTAGAGCCCCCTGCAGCACTAGAATCCGTGGGTTAATACCCACATAAAACTGCTGAATCGCCTGTTTCTTGTTCCTTGGTCCATAAAATCCTACCAGGCATCCTACGCTGTCGCTGGGTCACCTGGGCCTCTTTCTGCCCTCATTACGGACCCACTCATTTGATTTTTTGGGAATGTTACACCGGAGCCCCCTGCTGCGCCAGAATTCGTGGGTTAACACCCACAGAAACGTGCCAAAATCGTCTGTTTCCTGTTCTTTGGCCCATAGAATCCCACCAGGCTTCCCTCGCCGCTGCGGAGCCACCTGGGCCTCTTCCCGGGTTCATTGTAGACCCACTCATATAATTTTTTGGAAATATTGCACCGGAGCCCCCTGCAACGCTAGGCTAACACCCGCAGAAAATTGCCAAAATCACATGTTTCCTGTTCTTTGGCCCATAAAATCCCACTAGGCGTACCCCTCCGCTGCTAGGCCACCTAAGCCTCTTCCCGGGCTCGTTGTAGACTCACTCGTATGATTCTTCAGGAATGTTGCGCTGGAGCTCCCTGCAGCACCAGAATCTGTGGGTAACACCCACAAAAAACTACCAAGATCGCCTATTTGCTATTCCTTGGCCCATGAAATTTCACTATGGGTCCCTTGTCACAACCGAGCCTCTTCCCGGACTCGTTGCGGACCCATTCCTATGATTTTTCTAGAATGTTGGGCTGGATCCCCCTGCAGCGGCATAATCCGTGAGCTAATACCCAAAACTTTCGAAATCGCTTGTTTTCACTTCCTTGGTCCATAAAACCCTACCAGGCATCTCCCGTCGTCGTTGGACCACTTGGGCCTCTTTCCGGGCTCATTGTGGACTCGCTCGTCTGATTTATTGAGAATCTTGTGCCGAAGCCCGTTGCAGCGCCCGAATCCGTAGCCTAATACCAACAGAAAACTATCGAAATCGCTTGTTTTCTGTTCTTTGACCCATAAATCCTTCCAAGCGTCCCCCGCTGCTGCCGAGCCACTTGGGCGTCTTCCCGAGCTCGTTGCAATGAATGTTGTGCCGGAGCCCATTGCAGCGCCAAAGTTCCTGATCTAACGCCCAAAATAACTGTCGAAATCACTTATTTCCTGTTCCTTGGCCCATAAAATCATACCAAGCGTTCCCAACCGCTGTTGGGCCACCTTGGCCACTTCCTGGGCTCGTTGCGGATGCACTCGTATGATTTTTCGAGAATGTATGTCAAAGCCCCCTGCAGCGCCAGAATCCATGGACTAATACCCATAGAAAACTGCTGAAATCACCTGCTTTTTGTATCTTGGCCCATAAAATCCCACTATTCGTCCTCCGCCGCCACCGGATTACCTAGGCCTCTTCCCGAGCTCGTTGCGGAACCATACATATGATTTTTTGGGAATATTGCGTCGGATCCCCTTGTAGCGCCAGTATCCGTGAGATAACACTAACATAAAATTGTCGAAATTGTTTGTTTCTTGTTCCTTCGCATAGAAAATTCTACCAGGCGTCCCCCACCGCCGCCAAGCCACCTGGGCCTCTTTCCGGGCTTGTGGCAAACCCACTCATATGATTTTTCGAAAATGTTGCGCGGGAACCACCTGCAATGCCAGAATCTGTGGCTTAACACCAATAGAAAACTGCCGAAATCATCTGTTTCTTGTTTCTTGGCCCAAAAATCCTACCAGGCATCCCCCGCCACTTAGGTCACCTAGGCCTCTTCCCGGGCTCGTTGCGAAACCACATGTATGATTTTGTGGAAATGTTACGCCGGAGCCCCCTGCAGCGCCAGAATCCGTGGGCTAACACCAGCATAAGATTGTTGAAATCGCTTGTTTCTTGTTCCTTGGCACATAAAATCCTACCAGGCGTCCCTCGCCGCACCAGGCCACCTAGGCGTCTTCCCGAGCTCATTGCAAACCTACTCGTATGATTTTTTGAGAATGTTGTGCCGGAGCCCCCTGCAGCGTCAGAATCCATGGGCTAACTAACACCCACAGAAAACTGTCGAAATCGCCTGTTTCCTGTTCTTTGGTCCATAAAATCGCACCAGGCTATACATATATATATATAAATTTATTTATTGATCTAATATTATATATAATTTTTAATTTTTTTTAATAGAAGTTCGGTTCTTCAGTGCACCAAAATTTTGAACCCTACAACGAACACCGAATCAAAGAACTGAACTTTTAAAAAAGAACATCGACATCGAATCGAAAAATCGAATTAGTTCGGTTTGGTTTGATTTTTTGATATTTATACCCAATTAAGAAAAGTTAATTTTTTTCACCACCTCCCCCCCCCCCCCCTCCCAACATTTCCAGCCTACCCTCGTCCCCATACCCCCACTCCTGCCTCCAAATTTTTTAAGAAAAAAAAATCATGCATAAAGAAAAAATTGTGTGCAATTAAAATTTTTTTTTATGAGGTGGTGATCTATGGGTCTATATGGGTATCCATATTTTACCCATTTTGACCATATTTGTATGAATTTTTAAAATAGACCAACTCATAGTAACCCATTTAGAAAATATAAATGATTCATTAAAATAAATATGGACAAAATGAGTTGCTTTTACCTTATATGGATTGAAATTATCATCTACGGTTGTCATGTTACTAAGAGGTCACAGGTTCAAGTCATGAAAGTGACTTTTGGCAAAAATACAAAGTAAAATTACATATAATAGACGATTGTGATTAGATCCTACATAAAGCAGAAGCTTCAGTGCACTAAGCTGCCTTTATATAGGTAATAAAGTTTCAAATGACTCAGTGAACAAGTTTATGTTCGTTTATCTACATGTGCTTGATAAATATTTAAGTAAACATTTGTGAATTTTATCACCACAAATGCACAAATACCTTATTTTATTTGTTAAATTTCAAGTTTGATAAAGAAGAGAGTCCTGAAGCAACAATAAAGTTGAGTATCAACTTTAGGTCACTCGTTCAAAACATGGAATCAAAATGCTAATGTTTCGCCAAGGTAGGTTGCTTACATTATACTTCTTGGAGGAGGCTCTTCCCTGAGCCATGCATTAACACAAAAAGGTTCATGCATTGGGCAGAAACCAGAACAAATCATCATGAATTGACCCAACTTTACAACAACCAAGCATATAACCAATTCCCTTGCATTAGCCCAAACTAGCTTCAGACAAGTCTACCCACTGTTAATCAAAAACTGAAAGATTAAATATACTCCACAGCAGTTGGATTCACTAGTATCAAATTTATAATTGTTAATTACCTAATATCATGTACATGTCATTGGCCAAATAGAGCAGCTCACTAGCCATTTCACCAATCTTTTTCTTCCTTAAGTGTAAATTCAACTAGATCAAACACCCATTCGGAAGGAAAGGAGGCTGGAGAATCCCTCTCCTTTGGAGAAGGTGGATCTGATAAAGATATCAACCAAGAGAACTCTGACATAGGCAATTCTTCTGGCACAGGGGGGCAGTGTGAACCATCAACATTCTGCAGAGCCAAAAAAATTAGTCGTATGAGATCATTACAAAACTTCCAGATGTTTTTCCTCCAAACAATACTTATATGTGGAAATGCAGAAGAAGGAATTACTAGACTCACCGTTCCCATTTCTGTTTTTGCTTTGTCAATAGGAGAAGCTAGATCTGCAGCACGACAAAATGTGCTTTAAGATTTTCCTCAAGTATCTAATTAAATACAAAGCATGATAAATGTAGAGCAAAAAATGTGTAAAGGAAAATCACAGTTACTATCACAGTGCTGTACCAACGCAGTACTAATTTTCAGAATCCATAATTTTTCCAAATAATGGAGCAATCACAATCGAATCAAATAACAATTTGAAGAAATAAAACTTATCCAAGTAATACCAATAACAAGTTCTGAATTGATTCCAGTAAGTGAACCATTTCGTTAAAAGACTAAATATCCAAATTAATCCAACCGACTTATGGGAACAGAATACTTATCCCAGAAGAAAGAAGACATTACCACATCCAGGCAGAACCAATTCCATGAAATGTTTTTGTGTCATTCCTAATCTTTGTGCCTCGACGCATTTTTTGTGATCATGTTGAAATGTCTCCTCTGCTATGTTAAGCTCACTTGGAACTTTAACCTCCTTCTGTGAACTCTTTTTCTTTGCTACTTCTTCAGGAAGGGCAGTTGTTTTGTTCGTGATGTCATTGAGGGCATTACGACTTTTAAGCCCTGTAGTACCTTTCTTAACAGCTTCTGGTTTACCACTCTTTGATTTGCCAGTTATCACAGCCTCTACAAATAATAAGTGAAAAGACCAGTAAGTTTAGCTGCACAGTTTATCAAAATCTTCCAGATAGACAGATGAAGTTGATCATACTTTTGAAGTATATCTCTGAGTTTTCATCTTGAAAGATTAGAGGCCTCTGAATGAGATTCTTTGCCATGATACACACCTCTCAATCAAATTATGCCTGCAACAATATATCGAATCCAAAAGCAGAAGTATTCAGTAAAGTGACTTAAAATTAACATTTGCTTTTGAAGGGGCTGATAGCTCACAATCTGAAAACAAAAATTCCATTTTAAAACCTTTAACATCTTTGTCCCCTTCTTCCATAATATTACTTCTCAAAATTTGACTATGATATGCAAAAGGAAAATAGTACACCCAACAACTTCAAACCCGTTTTCTTTGATAAATTTGGTGCACATGCTAATTTGCACACACTTCGACTAATTTCACAAGGTACTTGCTACCTTCCACCAGTATAAACACCGGATAACTTTGTTCATCAAGACTTGGATAAAAAAGAAGAAATCAACTAGCATTTTATACTTGCTGAGATTTGAACCAGAAACCTCGTGGTTATCATTGCAGTTTATTGAAAAAATTGAATTAGTATATATCAACCGAGAATACAACATGGAAGAGAACCATTAATGCATGGAAAGCAAAGAAGAATTGCACATCTGTTCCATATATACGAAGGTCCCATTTTGATTCAAAAATGTAAACACAATGAGCTTTTAAAATCAAAAGTCATTTCCTATTTTCAAATACCAGAACATTGAAATGAGTATTGGATAGCGAATGCAGCATCTAGAAAAGTTCAAAATAGAATGAAAAACAGTTAACTTGGAAAACTGAAGGTGTAGATTTGCTTATAGAAAGTCATTCCATAAAAATAATTTTCACATAGTAGAACATATTCAAGTAGAAATTACACGAAACGCGATCCAAAAATGGCAGCTCAAAATACTAGTAATTACTGGAGAAGAAGAAATGAAGAGAAACTTACAACTCGATTTCGCCGGAGAGTGGTGTCAATTAGGACAAGGGCGGGAGATGAATACAGTTCAAATTTGGGAATATGAACCCGACTTTTAACTGGAAGCTGAAGCCCAAGAGTCCTTTGGAATTGGGCCCAAAGAAAACGAATGAATAGCGAATCTATTATTGAATTTTCCAATTCTATTACCCCTCGAAAGTAAAATTAATTTCACCCTAAAATATCATCACCAATTATATATATAATGGTGAAACACACACATTTGACATGGGTATTTCACCAGTTAATTATTTTTTCAAATATAAAACATCATTTTTTAACTACAAATGTTTATATGTCTAACATATCAAAATCAAACCTAATGAAAATGTTCTTAAACCTCAAAACCAAAAACAAAAAAACAATAGTACTAATTTTATATTATTCTTATGATTCTATAAAGCTTTGAACAAATCCAGAAATGGCAACAATCTTACACCTCCTATCCCCACACCCTCTTGTTCTCACACACACTCTGGTCGGCTATCGCAAGAGAGGAAAGTTTCGCGCAACAAAAGTCCCGTGTCCAGTGGCTTAAACTGGGAGATAGCAACTCCAGTTTTTTCGACTATTATGTTAATCAGCAGTGGAACTATAACATCGTTCTACTCCTTTTCTTCTTCCTCAAGAGCTTGAAAATGGGCTCGCAAAAGGGAGTGAGAGCACTCGATCTTATCTCAGCTTCGCTGACTTTATGAGATCTAACCTTCGCCACGACATTAGTGGCTTAGCTCTTCGCGCTTCCCGCGGGCTTTTTTATAGGGACCTTTTAGTAGGTACACATAAAACTTGTAATATCAATTTGAAAATTTTATCTCTTTTCATTTCTTTCTCTTTATATAATTTCTATAAATAGTTTATAATCTGAGTTTTTTATTCTGATTCATTAGGTTGTAGCAGAAAATGGAGGATCCATGTTGAGAAATACAGATAAAGTTATTTTTGTTTAAAAAATCATTCTTATAAATTCAAAAATAGCAACACAATTACTTCTCTTTCTTGTTGTTACTTTTAAGTTAAAAATTATTTGTCCAGAAATTACACTAATTACTAAGAATTTTATATCAAACCTCCATTGAAGAAGCTTTACAATGCTAATGATGAAGGGAGTATATTTGGATAGATAAATAACCAAAAAAAAAAATGAAAATAGGAGAAAAAAATAGGCAACAAACTCTCCATATACTTTATATATCAACTCAGCATTTAAGAAATTATTTATTTCACTTTAAAATAGTTCAAAGAATTAATAGAATTGTCATAAAATATAAATATGTAAATAAAAATTTGATAATAGGCCAAAGATCATTTGATTATTTTTCTATATTATAATTTATATCTTACTAAAATAAATTTGATTTATAAAAATAAAAATTAAAGCAATATTCTCTTTAGATTATTGAAAGGACAAAAGGCAGTACTTGATATGACTTGATAAGGAGGGAAACTAGAACATGTAACGGGACGTTTGGTTGGTGGATAATGACAATTATTTTAGAATATTTTACATTTGTGTTTTGTAATAATATTTCTACTAGTTCAAGATTGTTTGTTCTATCATTTTATTATAAATAAATAACAAAATGAATTATTCATACAAAGGGAAGATAAAATAATTTTATTATCTTAATCTTTATCTTATTTTATGTGAGATCATTTTATTTTAATTCATCTTAAATACTATCATATAAATATTCAAAAATTATTTTAAATCATAAATTTTTTTTAAGAAAAATAAATATTATATCAAATTAAATAGTACTATATAAAATAAAATTAAAAAAAAGTAATAATTTATTTTATTCCACCAACCAAACAAACCGTGAATAACTTTTTTATTTTTATTTTTTGAAAAAGGAGATGTGGATAAGATGTACTATTGTACTTTGTGACTCCATTTCTGGTGACCCTTTAATTTGTGCCTATAAAATCAACAAATAGATCTGACAAAAGATTTTGTAAAATTAGTGGATACCACAAATTTGGATAAATAAAAAAAATGAAATTTTCGCGTATATGATCAGTTAAAAATATTTTAATTATAGTTCATAATTATAATTTAGATAATTACATTTTGTAATTATAATTATAACAGTGTCTGTATAATTTGCACAATATTTATATAATTTGTTATACAATTTACAGTTTTGATATAGCGTGTACGAAAGTCAAATTATAATAGCACACAATATTTGCATAAATCATGTAAAATATACAAAACTTAAACTGTAGTTACAGATAGATGGTTACTGCGAGCCGTAATTAATTCACACTATAATTATATTAACTAATTAATTAATATATATTTTCTTATCGCGTAATTTTTCCGATAAGAAAATACCACATTATTCCATGGATGATCATTTAAAAATTTTTATTTTAAGTTTATCAAAGTTTGGTAAGTTGTTTTTTTCTAACAGAAAAGGTTCTTTAACTTTACTAGCTGTAATAGTTTTTTGCCAAATATCATTAGCCAGAATTCATTAGATATCTGATAGGAACATTTAAAATGCTCATTTTAAAAAATTTAAACCAAAATTTGCTTAATATTATATTTAAGAGAATATTCAAGCCTAAAACAAACATAGGGACAGATTTTACTCTTATCTTATGTAAAACAGAGATTGATGAAATTGATTTCAATAGACCCTCGGTTCAAAAGAGAAAAAGCATCCATACTGAAAGAAAATTATTCATAAAATGCAAAATTGAAACTTTAATTAAGAATAAAACATCATAGTGGTATATTGTTATGTACTAAAATATGAAATTTGATTTGCACTAGTAGTCTAGATATAATGTTAGAATAGATAGATAAGAAACAAGTTATTCGTGTATTAATTTTCGTATAAATTATATGACGTTTGATAGGTAATTAATTAGAAAATAAGTTATTTCTATATAAAAATTAATATGTATAACATTTGGTCAACAATTTGAAACTCACATATGCATGATAGAATATGAATAACTAATGGAGTACATGTATAACTAATATAGGAGTAATTAATTCATACATAACTAATACTTACATAAAATAATACAGACTCACTTATAATTAATATTTACATTATGAATACATGTATAACTCTAACTAGCTACCAAACAACCTTTAGTATTTGACTTTTAATTCCAATTAAAACCCAAAGATTTTATGAGAATACACCATTAAAAAACATTAAAAAGTTTATTCACATTATGTTACATGTGACGAGGGTCCCCTGGAAACAGTCTCTCTACTTTTGTGGTAGTGGTAAGGTCTGCGTACATTTTACCCTCCCCAGATCCACTTGTGGGATTACACTGGGTATGTTGTTGTTGTTGTATTCACATTATGTTACATCAAATTATTGTATGCATGTATGTGTGTGTATATATAATATGCTACTTGATTTAATAAAAATATTTGTAAGAAAAATATCATGTTGTTAGCTAGAAAATACGACAATTCCATTTGGGGACCCCAAAATATACTTTAAAAATCTGATCCAAATAGAATCTTTCCCACTTTGAGATAAGATAGTGCTATATAAATAGATTTTCTTTCCTGTTTTAGATCTTAGTTATATTCTATCACAAAATTCTTTATTACACTTTCTAAAATATTATGTTTTTATTTCTAATAATAAAAATATGTTTTTATAACGAAAAAATGTCATGATATGGAAAATTCCTTTATTTGTTCGGTTAAATTATCATATATATATATATATATATATATATATTTTTACAAACGAGGGTTGGGGCTGTGGGAGGACTGGGTTATCCTATCACTGCTCAACGGGCCCTGGGGACAGCTCCCTATCGGAGACTGACTGCACAACCTTGCCTCTACTCGATGTCCGACCCCTACGCGAGATATTTGACAAAGAATGAGACTATTAGATTCCAAGAAGTCGATAGACAATACTGCACGAACAGAATTAGCGAGAAGGGGGTTTCCTAAGCATTCCGTAGCCTCTTGAAGATAAGTTATGAACATCTCCACATTCATCTGCAGGACTCTATTGGACGATAGCTCTGTACAGATGGAACCGGTGAACCTAAGACTCTAAATGAATTGAAGCCACATAAATTAACAGTTAATTAAAGGAGAAATTCTGTTTAGGAGACAAGTTGATACTCATTCGTGCACTTTCTAACGTTTTGAGTATATTTTTGTAATACAACTCTATATATACCATAGGATAAACCTTACTCCACTTCATAATGTTGATTGCTGTCTCTACTTTTTGATATCCAAAAAGGCCCATTATTCAGTTAAGAAGTAGTGCAAAAAGAATAAGAAAAAAAAATAAAAAACTCCAATACTCCAACACTTAATTACAGTTAATGTCAACCACTAAAAATATTTATATTTTTGTTATTTTTATTTACATCAATGTCATATTGTATTTTTATTTTTGCTTTTTTTTCATTATATTTCTGTATATTAGGTGTGGTTAGTTACACTCCTTTGCCTTTTAAATTGGTCTGACCAAGGAAAATTATTTTTTCAATGTAAAATTGCTTTATTGGACTGGTTAGACAATACACCATCAATTTGTAGTCTTTCTAAGTATGGTAGGTCACTTTTGTCCATTTTTTTGGATAAACTTTTTGAATGCACCAGGGTGAAAACCCTTTCATCTTCCACCTTCTCCTTCTCCGTTGGTTGTATTCTCCATTTTTGCTTGTTTTTTTTTCTTTTTGTTTTATGTGTATTTTTTATTCTTCCCGTGATTTTGTTTAGTTCTTGAAATCGCCACCATGCTGGTTTCCGGTGAAAAAACTCAAATTCATAAGAGTCCACGCTTTAACACTGAGCCTGTTTGTTTGGATATCACTCTCACCCAGTGCTCAAAGCCTACTTTTAATCTGAATATCTTCACTCCATCACCCGATCGAAAAAAACCTGAAGGTGGACATACTCCTAAAGTCATGTTATCAAATCTTCCAAGAAAAAGGACTCCGGCGAGGGCCCTTCGAAGTCATTGAAGAGAAAAGGAAAGAGAAGGTTGATTTAGCTAATGACAACGATTTCGAGGATGAAATACCAATCATGAAAAAATATCGCTTGAACAAGGAATAAAACTCCGAAAATGTTAGATGCAAGGTTACCCCTTTCTATTTTTTTTTTTTTTGTTTGATTCCACGTTTTGCCTTTATACATACCAATTTTCACTTTTACAGTATCTTATGTTATTTTTTAATCTTGGGGTGGTGTTTCTTTCAAAGGAAACAATCAATAACCCAAGAAATCAGTCATTAAGCCAAATAAGGGCAGGGCAAAAAGTTCGAAGAGAACATCAAATCCTACCAGAATCGGGGCCACTTGGACCTCTTCCCGGGCTTATTGTGGACTCATTCGTATGATTTTTCAGGAAAGTTGCCTCGGTGCCCCCTGCAGCGCCAGAATCCGTGGGTTAACACCCACAGAAAGCTGCCGAAATCACCTGTTTCCTGTTCCTTGGCCCATAAAATCCTACCAGGCATCCCCCGCTGCCGTCGGGCAACCTTAGCCTCTTCTCGAGCTCGTTGTAGAGTCACTCGTATAATTTTTCGATAAAGTTGCGACGAATCCCCCTTCAGCGCTAGAATCCGTAGGCTAACACCCATAGAAAACTTCCGAAATTGCTTGTTTCCTATTCCTTGGCCCATAAAATCCTACTAGGCGTCCCTCGCCACCGCTGGGCCACCTGGGCCTCTTCCCGGGCTCTTCGGGAACACACTCATATGATTTTTCGGGGAAGTTGCGTCGATTTTCCCTGCAGCGCTAGAATCCCTAGATTAACACCCATAGAAAACGGCCAAAATCGTCAGTTTTTTGTTCCTTGGCCCATAAAATCCTTTAACACGTCCCCCACCGCCACCGCGCCACCTGGGCCTCTTCCCTGGCTCTTATCGAACCCACTCTTACGATTTATCAGGAAGGTTGCGCCGGAGACCCGTGCAGCGCCAAAATCCGTGGGCTAAGACCATAGGAAACTGTCAAAATTGTCTATTTCCTGTTCTTTGGCACATAAAATCCTACCAAGCGTCCCACGTCGCAGTCGGACCACCTGGCCTTTTCCTGGGCTCGTTGACCCAATCGTATGATTTTTCAGAAAACTTGTGCTAGAACCCCCTGCAGCGTCAAAATCCGTGGGCTAACACCCACAGTAAACTGTCGGAATCACAGGTTTACTTTTCTTTTGCCCATAAAACCTACCAAGTGTCTACCGCCATCATCGAGCCACCTGAGCCTTTTTACAAGCTCGTTTTGGACCCACTTATATGATTTTTCAGGAAAGTTGCGTCGGAGACCCCTGCAGCGCCAGAATTCGTAGGCTAACACCCACAGAAAACTGTCGAAATCGTCTGTTTCTTGTTCCTTCTCACATAAAATATCCTACCAGGCGTCTCCCGCTACCCGGACCACCTGGGCCTCTTCCGGGGCTCGTTTCGGACTCACTCGTATGATTTTTCAGGGAAGTTGCGCCGGAACCCGGTGCATCACCAAAACCCGCGGGTTAACACCCACAAAAAACTGCTGAAATCGCCTGTTTACTATTTCTTGGCCCATAAAATTCTACCAGGCATCACCCGCCGCCACCGGGCCACCTGGGCCTTTTCCCGGGCTCGTTGCGGACCCACTCATATGATTTATCGGGAAAGTTGTGCTGGAGCCCTCTGCAGCGCCATAATTCGTGAGCTAACACCCATAGAAAACTATTGAAATTGCCTATTTCCTATTCCTTGACCCATAAAAATCCTACCAGGCGTCCCCCGCCGTCACCGGGCAACCTAGGCCTCTCCCAGGCTCGTTGCGGACCTAGTCGTATGATTTTTCGGGAAAGTTGCGCTGGAGCCCTCTGCAGCGCCAGAATCCATGGGGTAACACCCATAGAAAACTATCAAAATCGCATGTTTCTTGTTCCTTGGCTATAAAATCTTACGAGGCATCCCCTGCCCCCTCCTCCGAGCCCACCTGGCCTCTTCTCGGACTCGTTGCAGACCCACTCATATGATTTTGTGGGGAAGTTGCGTCGAAGCCCCCACAACGCCAAAATCTGTGGACTAACACCCATAGAAAACTGTCGAACTCGTTTGTTTCTTGTTCCTTGGCCCATAATGTCTTACCAGGCGTCCCTCGCCGTCGCCGGGCCTACTGAGCCTCTTCTCGGGCTCGTTATGGATCTACTCGTATGATTTTTTGGGAAAGTTGCATCGGAGCCCTCTACAGCACCAGGATCCGGGGCTAACACCCACAAAAAACTGCCAAAATCATTTATTTCTTGTTCCTTAGCCTATAAAATCTTACCAAGTGTCCCCCGCCGCCGCCAGGCCATCTGGGCCTCTTCTCGGGCTCTTGCGAACCCACTCGTATGATTTTTTGGAAAAGTTGTGTCGAATCCCCCTCTAGCGCCAGATCCGTGGGCTAACACCCATAGAAAACTGTCGAAATCGCTTGTTTCCTGTTCCTTGGCCCATAAAATCCTACCAAGCGTCCCCCGTCGCTGCCGGGCACTTGGGCCTCTTCCCGAGCTCGTTCTGGACCCACTCGTATCATTTTTTGGGAATGTTGCACCGGAGCCCCTTGCAGCGCCAGAATTCATAGGCTAACACCCATGAAAACTGCCGAAATAGCTTATTTCCTCTTCCTTGGCCAATAAAATCCTATCAGGCGTCCCCCGCCGCCGTCATGCCACATGGGCCTCTTCCCGGGCTCATTGCGGACCTGCTCGTATGATTTTTTGGGGAAGTTGCGTCGGAGCCCCCTTCAGCGCTAGAATTCGTGAGCGTTTCTTACATAAAACTGCCAAAATCGCCTGTTTCCTATTCCTTGGCCCATAAAATCCTACCCGGTGTCCCCCGCCGCAACTAGGCCACCTGGGCCTCTTCCCGGTCTCGTTGCGGACCCATTGTATGATTTTTTGAGAAAGTTGCACCAGAACCCCCTACAGCGCCAGAATCGTGGGCTAACACCAGAAAATGTAGGTGTGTCTTAATTTATGTGGCACTTTTAATCTAAAATTTTGAGCTTCGAATAAATTTATTTTTCATTGTAGATTTTTTTACGTAATTTTTAAATATTCGAATTGTCAATGATTGAAATTTATAATACAGTTTTAGTTCACAACCATATAATACTACAAAAAATTTGATTTATATAGTTCACAAATATATTTTTTCTTTATCATCTATAATAGAAAAAAATCACCTAAAGTGTGTATTCTTAAACCCAATTTCCCAAAACCTTTGAAATTGCTACAATCCAAAAATTCTCACTGTTTCAACTTTGAAATTCTGCCACTGAAAAAAGTCTATCAATGGCTGCACAGCTTACTTGTACCACCACCATTAACGACCTCCCCGATGTCATCCTCTCCAACATCATCGCAGCCGTCTCCGACTTCCGCAGCCGCAACTCCGCCTCCCTCGTCTGCCGGAAATGGCTCGTCCTCGAACGCGCCACCCGCTCCTCTCTCACGCTCCGTGGTAACGTCCGGGACATCATCTACATGTTACCAACTTGCTTCAGATCCATTACCCACCTTGACCTCTCCCTTATCTCACCTTGGGGTTATCCGCTCCTCTCCCATACCTCCATAGCTGACCCTTCCTTAATCGCCCAACTTCTTCACCATGCCTTTCCGTCCATCACTTCTCTCGTTTTGTACACGCGCAACCCCTTTACCCTCAGGATCTTGCCTCCGTTATGGCCAAACCTCAAGCAAATCAAGCTTGTTCGATGGCACCAACGTCCCCAATTATCAGCTGGGGAGGAACTCAATATGTTATTTGTAGAGAACTGCCCACAGCTTACTTCGCTAGATTTGTCTACTTTTTACTGCTGGACGGATGATATTCGTGCAGCACTTGAATCTCATCCTACAGTTGCTGCTAATCTCACAAGTTTAAATATCTTGAATTCGTGTTTTCCTGAAGGGTTTAGGTCTGATGAGATTAGCGCGATAACACGAGTTTGCCCCAATTTGAAGGAGTTTCGTGCTGCTTGTATGTTTGATCCTAGGTTCATTGGGTTTATTGGTGATGAAGGTTTGGTTTCCATAGCTAACAATTGTCCCAAATTATCAGTGCTTCATTTGGCAGATATCTCAGCTCTGTTGAATTCACGGGGTGATCGAAATGATGAGGGCTTCACCCAAGAGGACGCGAAATTTAGTGTTTCAACTTTGATTGAGGTATTCTCTGGTCTCCCACTGCTTGAAGAGCTTGCTTTAGATGTTTGTAATAATGTTAGAGATACCGGTCCTGCGTTGGAGATATTGAATAAGAAATGCCCCAAATTGAAATCGTTGAAGTTGGGGCAATTCCATGGCATTTCTATGCCAGTTGAATCAAAGTTGGACGGGGTTGCTCTTTGTCAAGGGCTTCAATCTTTGTCGATAAGGAATGTAGGGGACTTGAATGATATGGGTTTGATAGCTATCGGTAGAGGGTGTTCGAGGTTAACCAAGTTTGAGATTCAAGGTTGTAAGAAGATTACTATGAGGGGCATGAGGACACTAGCTTCTTTGCTTAAGAATACGTTGGTTGATGTCAAGATATCTTGCTGCAAGAATCTTGGAGCCTTGTATTCATTGAGAGCTTTGGAACCAATACAAGAACGGATCCAAAGGCTTCACATTGATTGTGTGTGGGATAGTGTTGAAGAATTTGAGGATCTTGATGGTTATGGATACGGGTTTGATCTTAACGTTGGGGATGGAGGTGAGGCATCAAGCAACTCTGCTGGTTCTGGGGGGACATTTGGATGCGAGGAAGACTCATTCATGTTTAAACATCAGAAAAGATGCAAGTATGAAGAAGTCAATGGCCATGCTAATGGATATAATGGACGATCATGGGAGCGGCTGCAATCCCTCTCCCTTTGGATTGATGTTGGTGAACTTCTGACTCCTTTAGCAGCTGCAGGTCTTGAAGACTGTCCTAATTTAGAAGAGATCAAAATTAGAGTGGAAGGTGATTGCAGGCTATGGTCAAAACCTTCAGGGCAAGAATTTGGGCTGAGTACCCTTCTATACTATCCTAAGCTATCCAAGATGCAATTGGAT
>JAPFFP010000099.1:10674447-10685895 GCA_026153255.1 Solanum medicagineum
CATTTATGGTTCTGACAAGGACAACCTAAGGTAAGGTGGAGGTTAGGTGGCTCGGCTCCTATCCTATCGCCGGGTCTAGACATGGTCCATGATTCGGTTCGTGTTCCAGTACGCAAATTAACTAAAGATGAACAAAGTTTAGACCATTATCCCATTTTAAAGGGAGAAATTATGTAACTTTCTAACTCTACCCTGAGACGCTCCACAGAAAGATGAGGTAAAAAAGACATAGTATGGAACACCTGCTACTCAAAATTCTTCTAACAAGAAACTAACGGCCATCCATCTCAAGTCAATCACTACCTCTAATTAGTTCCACCGTAGAGAACATACTTTCATTAATCTGATCTTTTTTCTGTTTAATGATTTCTAAAACAAAATGTGTCGTCATTATTGAAGTACTATCAAACACTTCCAAATTGGAGTGTTAAGAAGCATAATTACTGCATCAAATATTTCCAGGAACATATAATAGCTATCAAGTAAGAAGAAATATAAAGAAAATCATATCTTATATGTTTGGAATAATTTACAAAAAATTATAAGGGTAATAGAACCAAATACCAACACACTAAAATCCTAGATTTTCACATGCACTCAGTACTAACAGCTACGCAAAACCCATCCTCAATAGCTATTAAGCACTTCCATAAAAAATTTAGTAGCTAAGACATCTGATTGAAAAAGCAAATATCCATCTTTGAAGTACTATTAACTTAATGGAATTTCATCAACAGAAATATTTCATTGAGATGGCTGCTGAGGTATGCACTTGTGTCTTCTGCAGAAAACGTGCTCTAATGATTAATGAACATCAAAATATTGCATTCCGCAGTTCATTTAAGCAAACATTAGCCTCTCTCATCAACAACTCAAGTGAATGAACCAAAGTATTAACTGGGAAGTGGGAACCCCTATATATGAATGGCAATAACATGTGAGATGAACCAAAAATAACGGCCAGAACAGACAAGAATAATTTGAATGCTATATACATGTCAATGTTTCGCCGATATACTGATATAAATTCATAGGAAAATGAAAACAAGAGAAGAATTAAATACCTTGATGTAGCAACATCATCTGAATGTTTTCTGAATGTTTTGGTATCACCACTAAGCATAGACCGGGCACGTGCTCGAAATGAAGGATGCTCCGGACTAGACATTTGAAGTGAGAGAAGAACATAATTAGACGAAACCATCCATTACACCAAAATGAACAGCTCAGGTTAATGGAGATAAAGAGAGCCACTTGACGCGTTGAAGTTGCAACCTTACAACTCTCCGTAACATCAGTTGAAACCTATCTGATACCTCTTTAGGGTGACAAGTATTTTTTGATTTGTGGAGATTGATTAAAAAATAATGAGACTCAAAGATATAACTACGCAACTGGGACTCTTTATTCAAAACAGGATGCTATAAATATACACGTTACATGAGATGCCAAATTTTCTTTTTTTCATAAATTATAAGACATTTAAAAACAAAGAAAATAAGGGAATCTTAAAGAGCCTTCTAAAATTTGCTAGTTCCATATTAGTAGAGTCAAATTGGTGTTACAATTTAACCACAAAATGTAGCAGTGATTGAAGTAAACAAATAAATGGTCTACAAGTACATGTGAGATCCCAGGTTCATTCTTCATAAGACATGTTTGAAACGACAACAGAAAGAAGGGAAATCATCAAGTCTTCTAAACTAATGCCAGGTTAATATAGCTTATTCAAAGTAGTTACAAATTAAACACAAAATGAAGCAGTAACAAAAGTAAATAAATAAATAAATGAGAAAAAGATCAACAACAACAACAATAATATACCCAGTGAAATCCCACAAGCGGGGTCTGGGGAGGGTAAATTGTACGCAAATCTTACCAATACCTCATAGAGATAGAGAGGTTGTTTCCGAAAGACCCTCATCTCAAAAAATATCATCCCCAAAAGCAAATGAGAAAAAGACCAATGAAGAAAATTTAAAACAAGTCAAAAATCTTACTAGTCACATTAGAACAACCAGCTCAAAAGAAAAACCAAGCTAACTATTTAGAAACAATAAATTCATAGATTTAAACAACCGCACAAATTTGTACAAGAGGTGAATGACACGGTTATGCCATGCTTGTTCCCTTTGTTACCTTACCTTATCAAAAAACAGAATCATTTGTTTCCCTATTTCAAAAAAAAAAAAAAAAAAAGAAACACAGAATCATCTGTTCCCCATAAATAATTAAATATAATCACAGATAAGTACAACTGCTCAAAAGTTGTCACCGACTATTTGTAATAGCCTAAACCAAGCTGGATGTTCTATTTCTCAACAAGCTACTTTTAGATCAAAAGCTACTTTTAGATCAATCAATGAAAATTTTGTTTATCATTTCGAGTATCTTACAGTGAAATTGCACATATGCATGCCTGTTTATCCCTTTTCAGGATCATTTTGAAAGAAGCCATACCATTGCATCACCATATAAGTTTCAGATTCTTAAAACAAGCATTCAGTATGGTGTAATGCAAACCAAGTAATTTTGAGACACTTGAGAATTCGCCTATACACACACATTATATACAAGATCTCAGAACACGAAGATTTCAAATACCATGTTTCAAAGGAACATCAACCTCTGCGTTTAAGCTACCCAGCATTATAAAAAGGACTTCATTTTAAGCCAAACATTGCTTGCTCTGTAACATCATTCTGATTACCTACATGCCACACATGCTTGTGCA
Source organism: Solanum medicagineum (assembly GCA_026153255.1). Classification (NCBI taxonomy): domain Eukaryota; kingdom Viridiplantae; phylum Streptophyta; class Magnoliopsida; order Solanales; family Solanaceae; genus Solanum; species Solanum medicagineum. The sequence continues at coordinate 10,677,182 of JAPFFP010000099.1, forward strand.
AGGACATTTTCTTAGCTCATTAAGTTCTAATCAAAATTTAAGCTACCAGAAAACATGTAAGAAACAGAACCCCTATTTGCATGTCCATTATATATACATCCCTAACAGTCATACCAGAAACATAGTGAGACAGCTGAACACGGGAAAACTGCAACCATAGGACTTCAAATGATTTTATTTTTCAGTAAGTTAATTTGTAAAGATCACAAAACTGATTTGATCCAGAGTATATTTTGTTGGTATGATCTCATCCAAAATTGGAAAACTGATAATGAGCTTCATTGGATATGTAAGGAAAAATCAATTGAATAGAAGTCATGGTCATAGACAAGTAAACCTTGAACTAACAGTCCTTTGTTCAGTAATAACTTTCCTTCGGCTCCTTCTCCAAGCTGCAGTAGCAATATTGGGTTCACTGTGCGAGAAACTGATACACACAAATAGATCCAATAAAACAAAAGATTCACGAAACAGAAAAGAGTATAGGAACAGATGAACATTCCGAATTTCCGTTGCTCAAAGAGGATACGATGAAATGTCTATGTTATTATGTAAAAGCATGGTTTCTTAGCCGAGTGAATTAATACCTCAATTTTCTGTCAATTGAAGTGTTGGACCGCAACATCATATTCCTCAACGAAGGTCCTGCAGCATTTGAAGATGCTTCTAGTCTCCTCTGGCATTGAAAGGCATCATCTTTCTCGGAACTGCAGAATAAAAGGATCAATAAAAACAAATTAGGGAAAAAAGAAATGAAACTGCATCATCACCAGCAAAAACGAAATTCCTGCAGATTACAGCATGTCGACAATGATAATGCAACAGAAAAAGATGAAAAGGATTATAGCAATTAAACTTGAACAATATTAATTAAAAACTGAGAAAGATTTCAATCTAACCTCTCAGGATCAATTCTCTCTGAAAACCCATAAAGAGGACTGTTAGGCTCCAATGGTGAATCACATGAATCATTTTCCGCAGAATCACTCTCTCCAGCAGCAGATATGTGGGTCATTAAAATAGCCTTCGCTGATCGAGGAATAAGTTGACCAGGAAAACGCATAAGGTCGACAAGCAGTTCCACAGAATTTAACACAACTATAACAGACATATGTTTATATGAGTCTACACACTCAGAAGCTCCTTCAGCAGGCAAACCCTAATTAGGAAACAAAGAAATATTATAAAGTTAAATTTCATATAAAGTTAAATATCATGAAAAATATGGCAAAGAAAGAAAATAAAGCGAGAAGCGAGAATTCACGAACTAGCAATGCAACATCTTTCAGTATTGAGTTTAGAGGTAAAACATGGAGTTCACAAAAACGAGGGAACTACAAATGTTTTTCCTTCAAACCATAGCTTACCACAACAAGTTGACTTTCAAGACCTACAGTATCCGCTAATACTTTGAACAATATTGCTCGAGAACGGCATGAGCCATGCTTTATTTGACCCAGCATCTGGATGCCTCGGATGTCAGAAATGTGAGAGCTTTCTTCAAGAGCAGCTTTAGCAGGACTGAGTTCAGAGTTTGATCGTTTGTAAACATCACATACCTATGTAAGGAGTCATACAAACAGCAGATAAAATGATAAAATGTCCAAGGAAGATGCTTAACATCAATTTTTTTTAAAAGGTATGCCTATGGAAGATGCTTAACATCATATTCGACCTTTATCTTTGACTAAAACAACATAACAACTATTATGCCTACATGGGGCCTGGGATGGTGTGGTGTACACAGACCTTACCCCCACCACTTTTGTGGGGTAGAGAGGTTGTTTTTGATAGAATCTCGGCTCAAGAAAATCGTTTCTTCAAAACAAGTTTGAAAAAAATGCAAGAATCAAAAGCTATGATAGAAATATAAAGAAAGTATTGACAGTAAAAGTAGTAAAGATAACCAAACTAAAAGAAACGACAGAAGCAATAAACTAGCAAGGTAATGGGTTAGTTCTCCAGACTGGAACGCTACTCCACCACAGGGAAGGGGTCCTTTATCTTAGACTGAATATCTAAAATGCAATCCATGGACCCACATAGCAGTAAACAGAACATTTTAAACTCGTCTGTAAGAAACAAGGTAAGATTAAATATTCTCCTTTAGATGAAAAGTAAATCTTATAGTAGTTTATCCATCATATATGCATGAAAATTCACAAGTTAACTGAACAGAAGAAATTCGTTCTCTTTACAAATACACTATTACCTGGGATAATTGATAGTTCTACATAATACGAGGGGTCAAAATTACTGAAAATATATTTAAGGAATGTTTCATGAGATCAATAAAAAAAACAAGTCAAAGAGGACTAGATGTGATTTCAGAATTAGACCTAAGGTATTAATAATCTGTCAAATCATATGGCGGATTGCTGTGACAACAACAACATACCCAATGGAATCCCACAAGTGGGGTCTGGGGAGGGTAGATTGCTGTGGGTGTATTGGAAAAATAAACATAACATAATGGACTACTATTAGGGGAAAAATGGGGAAAGAAAAAGTTCTGGATAGGACTGCAGCAATGAACAAACAATTTCCAGAACATGTTCTAATTATCTCTGTGCAACCCAAAACACAGAGTTAAATTCACAGGACAGCCACTCAAAAAACATCCCCATATAAAGAAAACAAGTAATTTGACATGGAAACAATCAGAAAAAGAAAGGAAAGGAAAGGAAAAAAATTGAATCATTTTATAGCACAGTGAAGAAAAAGTAAAGAAATATGAAAACCCACCAATCCAGCTATCTTTTTTATAATAGCTGCAGGATTTGAGCCTAAACCTTTCACTAGTGCAACAATCAGTTGCTTTAGCATACAAAGCTTCTTGTCTTTCTCAGCATCCACAAGTATAATATCTGCTCTTAAACCCTCCAGCTCCAGTGCCTGAATTTCATCAAAAGTGGGAATATCTACAAAAATCTCTTTGAGCCTTTTATCCTGAGCCAAAGAGGATAAAGAAAAGGACATTCAAATAAAATCAAAGCAAGCGCCAGCCAAAATCACATGCCAGCATCCACATTAAGAGATACAAAAGAAGGAACAATTGAAGAACTTAAGTTCTTAGACCTCTGAACAAACTAACTATTGAGAAATGTGTCAGTCACACAAGTTTACAGGAGAATATTATGGCTGACTACGCACATTTTGTGTAGTCTATGCATCAATATACAAATATATTACCTCCTACAAAAGGAGGGGAAAAAAAAGAAATTTACTGGAAACACAATATGTTTCATTAAAAATGTTGATGGCGGTCTAGCTAACAACTATGGCCATCCAAAACCTCAAGAAGACACCTAGAATCTATGCTTTACTTATAAGGGTAAAAAATATAGAATCTAGATTCCGCAGCAATAAGATTGAGGTACGAAATCTCTCTCACCCATGCAAGTACATACATCAGTTTCAACGTGAGTAAAAATGCATGTTAATAGGAGGTCAACATTAGTTTCAACGTGAGTATAAATGCATGTTGTTATGGTGTGCTTATGCACGCTCAAAAAGGCCTACATGAGAAAGTCAAAGAGCTCCTTCGGGAGAATTTGGATGAGGTAGCCATAGACCTATTCTCAACCTATTCCCAAGAGGCTTGACACTCAACCTATTCCCAAGAGAGAGAACTTTAAATATCTTGGAACTGTCATCCAGAATAGTGAGGACATCAATCATGATGTCACGGCGTCACGCATCACATTAGGGCAGCATAGATGAAATGGAGACTTGCCTCTAGAGTTTTGTGTGATAAGAAGGTACCCATCTAAACTTAAAGGTAAGTTCTATAGAATGGTGATTAGGCCATTTTTGTTATATGGGATAAAGTGTTGTCTTGTCAAAAACTCAAATGTTCAGCAATGCATGTTGTGGAGATGAGGATGTTGAGATGGATGTATGGACATAATAGGAGTGACAATATTAGGAATGAGGTATTAGGAGAAGGTGGGCTCTGTGGTAGACAAGATGAGAGAAGCGAGACTGAGATAATTTGGGCATGTGCAGAGGAGGTGTGTCGACGCTCAGTTAAGAAAGAGGTGCGAGAAGGGGTAAGGATAGACCGAAAAGTATTGGAAAGAGATGATTAGACAGGATATGGCACAACTTCATATCACCAAGGACATGACCTTAGATAAAAAGGAGTGGAGGTCGCGTATTAGGGTATAAGGCTAGTAGGGGTAGGATATGTTGTCTTGTCTTGTAAAGGTTTAAGGTTTGTCATAGGATTAGTCGTCCTGTTATAGTTGTATTGTTATTACTTTTCGATTATTTTGCTACTTTTGTTTTTCTTGTAGAATTAACATTGCTCTTTGTTTTAGCCGCTATTCTACATTTATTATTATTATTTTTATTTAGAGCTAATACATTTGAGCTGAGGGTTTTTAGGAAACAACCTCTCAATCTCCATGAGATGGTGATAAGGTCTGTGTACACTCTATCCTCCCCAGATCCTACTTGTGGGATTTCACTGGGTATGATGTTCTTGTACATTTACAGCATCAGATATCATCATACGAAAGGATTAAAAAACAAATAAACAATTGTACCACCTTAACCCCAAACTAGTAGGGATTGGCTACATTAATCCTTTGTCTTAACTATTTATATCTACTTGCAAAAGTATTTTGCTGAAAGTTTGGCTTGAGATTTTCTAGTAAAATACTAGCTTCCGTGAGTTCATGATGAGAATTTTCACATCTTTGAATTTTATTTTTTTTAATGTTCTAGGAACTACTCTTATTGTGAATGTATATAAGCACAACTGGATGAGGACAATCTCATTCATGATTTTGGAATGATTTTTCTTTCCAAATGATATTGACTACATATGTTCTAGACTAGCACATTTCGTTCCAAAACTACACAATTAGTCTAGAAGTATGAAAGAAGAGTGAAAATTATAACAAAATCAAGCTACAAGCATCCTGGATAGCAACATAAGTCAGGAAACAAGAATACGGGAAAAAATTATGCCGTGGGATAAAATCTCACATTAGATTTTTGACATTTACGATAAACAAAGGTTCAAATGTGTGATTTCTCTTTTTTATTCTTCTTTTGTTTCTGTTTTTAAGACTTATACTGGAGAAATTTCTCCTTTCTCGCCATCCTACACAATTATTGTCTCAAAGAGAGAAAAAATGGATAGATATTTAAACATACAAGAAGAGGAAATATTCAACTTGATTCGAAAAGTTTTCTGTTTCTTGGGGCAGTGAACCTTGAGCAATTTCTACAAGATTCAAAGCACTTTCCAGTTCCCAAAAAAATAGATTCAAAGCACTTAAACATCACCAACAACATCAAAAGTGGTCGCGTTATGGCCTCACATGCACATTCTGTAACTGAAAAATCAAATTGTGTAACCTCCTCTTCAAGGCATGTAAAGAGTAGAGTGAATTGCTAAATTAACCATTAGTTCAGCTTCCAAAGAACAAAAATATATATATATTATTCGAAGGAAAGCAAATAACAAGCAACAATGAATAGAAACTAAAAGAAAATTTTATGATGCTCACAGCAACGACTGAGTAGAAACCATTTGGAATTGGGTCTGACAGCGTTCCAGTTTTCCAGAGAATCTGTGAAGCAGTCTGACGTGGAAGCCTATCATATACTTCATTTTCACTTAGTTCCTTATTCTTCAAATTTTCTTCTTTACTATCAAGGGTAACAGATCCAAACTTCTCAACAAAATCTGGAGGCCAACATGCAGCCCCGGGGGACCTCTGCTCTGAGGGCCCAACATCATCTCGTGTCTCTTCCATGTCACTAAGTTTAATTGCAATACGATCTCCTAGACACTGCTACCCCATTAAAGAGCTTATTCATCTCACACTTGTTTTTAGACAAATTGTCACTATTAACGAGCTTCTCCTCCTCCTCCAAACCTGCCCAAGCTGGATTCCGTAAAATCTGCAAACATGAAATATTTGAATGAAAGGGAACATGCTTCTAAGAAAAGCAGGCTCTATATGATTACTTTAACAGGTATTTAGAGGACTCATAAGGGAATAGAGCAGGAAAGGCAGTGAAAACTACTGAAGGACCACTAAAGTATTGGAACTTCTACCGCACCCAAGCGAAAGAAATAAGGGAAATGATCAAAATAGATAAATAATCTCTGTTTCAAGAATCAGACAACTACAAAGTTGCTTGAGCCTTTGGCTTCGCCTTTCATTTGTGTTCTTTTGCTGTACTGGAACTAGAACTCGAACTCCACATGTGAGAACTTGTGGGTCCATTAACCAAAGATGAAGTTCAATGATCTCTATCTGGATTTAACTTAGATTATTGCTATGTTAAACTATCTTAGTGGAGAAGTGCACTGCATTGGAGAATTGATCAACATGAAAACAAGATATCCAAATCCCAATCCTAAGAGATCGAATCACATTTCTCCGCCAGTTGCAAAGTGACAAATGAAATGACCTATGGTTAACCCTCAAACCGTGCCGTTTTTTGACATTTATCAAATAGTTTTACAACAGCTCGGATGGAATAAAAAACACAATATGCATTAAGCCAATTGAATAAACCTTCATGAGCAGAATTACAAACAGTACTATTTATTTCCCAAACTTTACTTTGCTGACAAATGAATTTTCATCAAAAGCATCAAAACTAACAACCCAAATCACATCAAACTACATACACTACACAATGCAATATCAGTTCAGTGGAATTGTGACATCATCTAGGTTCTAACTACCAAAGGAACAAATAAATTAATTTGCAAATTCATCTTTTATGAACTTTTCCGAATCCAAACATTGACCATTTCACTATGCTTAACACAACAATTTAACTAAAACTCCTCATAAGAACCCACAGAAGACTCGAATTCAAGGTAATACCAAGAATCACATAATCAACAAGCTGAATTTAACCACCCTACTTTGCTGACAAATGAATTTTCGTCAAAAGCATCAAAACTAACAAATGAACTACCCAAATCACATTGAACTACACTACACTACACAGTGCAACATTAATTCAGTAAAATTTTGATATCATCTAAAGTTCGAACTACCAAAGCAACAGATAAATTAATTTGCAAATTCATCTTTCATAATGAACCCACTAGTGGGATCACACTGGGTATGTCGTTGTTGTTGTTGTTGTTGTCTTCTTTCATGCAATGAAGTGCAGTCGAAATTCAGCACAAATACAGTTTCAAATCCAAACATTGACCATTTCACTAGGCTTTTAACACAACAATTTAATTAAACTCCTCATAAGAACCCACGGGAAGACGGAATCAAGATAACACCAAGAATCAGATAATCAACAAGCTGAATTTAACAACCCTACATTACTGACAATTGAATTTCGTAAAAAGCATCAAAACTAACAAATGTACTACCCAAATCACATCGAACTACAGTACACTACACAGCCCAATATTAAGTCCATAGAAGTGTGATGTCATCTAGGTTCTAACTAGCAAAGCAACAGATCAATTGATTCGCAATTCATCTTTCATGAACTGGAATGCAGTCAAAACTCAGCACCAGTACAGTTCTAAATCTGAACATTAACCGTTTCATTGGGCTTAAGACAACAATTTAATGAAAACTCCTTGTAAGAACCCACGGAAGACTCTAAACCAAGACAATACCAAGAATTAGATAATCAACAAGCTGAATCTAACAGCCCTATTTCACTGACAAATGAATTTTTGTCAAAAGCGTCAAAACTAAGAAATGCACTACCCAAATCACATCGCACAGCCCTACACTACACTACACAATGTAATATGAAGTTTGATATCATCTAGATTCTGACTACCGAAGCAACCGAGAAATTGATTTGCAATTCATCTTTAATGAACTGGCGTGCAGTCACCAATACAGTTCCTAATCCGAACATTGACCATTTCACTAGACTTCACACAACAAATGAATTAAAACTCCTCATTAGAACTTAAGGACGACTCAAAAGCAAGATAATACCAAGAATTACATGATCAAAAAGCTGAATTCAACAACACCGCATGCAAATAACACCTACCGAATCTGAAATTGATGAATACGAACGCAATAACAACAAAAAATAGGAAAACGTGATCGGAGAGTTTACCAGTAGAGTAGATCTTAGAAAAAATGAATCTGAAGCTACTTCACTAACAAGCGATTATCGCCATTTTTGAATCCTACATCGCCTGAAGATTCAGCTTCTTGCCGCAATCGAAAGTTTACACCTCTCACAGAGACGATACCAAACTCTAGAGAGAGAAAGAGAATGAGAAAGAGAGGGAGAGGCGGGGATTGTGTTTGATTATATTTTTGGGTCTATGTGTTCGTATTAATTGTTCTATTGATGCATCCACCAAGAAAGCGATGGCGTTTAATTAATATTTATATATATTTTTAATTAACTATACACATTGATCTCTAGTGTGTTTCTTTTGCATTAAGGTACAAGTAGTTATGCGTTCTGTACAAGATTCGGCATCGAAACAGAGTTGGGTTTTAGTCAACAGTCAACGCAATTGGGAATGAAATTCCATAATTTCGGGAAATGAACGAATATACTAGTACTACTATTAGGTTCATATTGAGTCAGTGTTATTTTTTGATTGCCGAGCTTTGTATTCTTATTTGAAAAAAATTATTTAATAAATATGTATAAATTTATTAATTTAGAAATTTAAAATTTTGAATGATTAAAATTTTAAAATCGAAAGTGTCAAATATTGAATTCGCCTT
>JAPFFP010000099.1:10685995-10699286 GCA_026153255.1 Solanum medicagineum
ATTTATTAATTTAGAAATTTAAAATTTTGAATGATTAAAATTTTAAAATCGAAAGTGTCAAATATTGAATTCGCCTTTATATTAAAAAACTTCTTATTAAAAATAAAGTATTTGCTAACAAAGACGATTTCATAGTCACATTACGATCTCGAAATCTTTTACTTATATATATATTAGTTTTCTCATATGGTGTTTGGTACTCATATTGGAGTCAGATTAAATTCAATAAAATACGATAAAATACTACAAAGATGATTTCATACTCAAGGAGACTCTTTAAAACTCAAATCCTAAATCTAGTAGTAACAACAAAAAATTTATTTATACAATTTATGAAATGTCTTAGCATATATAAAGAAATATTTAATGCGACAAATATGTATAAATTATTAAATTAGAATTCGAAACATTAGAGAATCAAAATTTGGAAACCATAAGTTTCAAATTTTTGATTTTGCCTTTGCATTAGAAAACGTTTTTAACAAAAATGATATCATAGACAGAATACAATCTTAAAATATTTTATATTCTTTTAATCAGCTTCTAATATGATGTCTATTACTCATATCAGATCCGATTAGATTCTACGAAGTACGATTAAATGCTATAAAGACAACTTTGTATTAAAGGAGATTCTTAAAGACTCGAACGTAAAATCTCTAATTAATGATGAAAGAGTATTTATCACTCTATCACAATTTGCGAAATCTCTAATCTTATATGAAGGAATATTTAACACCACAAATATATGTAAATTATTATTTTGCATTAGAAAACTTCACACCGAGAATAAAGTGTTTTTAACAAAAACAATATTGTAGACAGAATACGATCTTGAAATCTTTTATATTCTTTTGATTCGTTTCTTTAATGGCGTTTGATACTCATATTAAAATTCAACTAAATTTTGTAAAATATAATTAATTTAAAGGAGACTCATAAAAATTTGAACCTAAAATCTCTTATTAATAATAAAAAGAGTACTCATCAGAGTATCACAATTTATAAAATTTCTAATTATATAGAAAGGGATATTTACGAAGAAAGAGAAAAAAGAAGTGTGATTTGAAGGAAAAAGGATGTGTGAGTCACGTGCGTGAGGAGATGGAAGTTTGGTTGCCTGTTAGCACCGACAAGGCAGCTGGCAAAGTGGGGGTGGCTCATCAACATCCACATCTTCATCCGCGTGAATCCTTTTAAACTTTAAGCACTTTTTTTTCTTTTTAAAATTTAAATTTAAATACTCAAGTCTTTTGGGAAGAAAAAATATTTTTTAAAGAAAAAAAAATTAAATCTCACCAATTATTTTTTATGATTTTTCACCTGGTGTCTGGAGCTTGTGGAGCCCTGATTAAATTCATCTCGTGCACTGTAAGATCATTTGCGGGTAGCGCTCCCAACTAAATTTTTTCCATTTCTGATGCTCAAACTTAAGACCTTTGGTTAAAGATGAAACACTCCCACCAGTCATCACAGCTCATGTTGGTCACCAACTTATTCTAATATTTCACTTCAATTTAAGTGGCGTATTAAAGAATAGAGTCATGCAAAGTCGTGGAGGAACAAATGCTCGTGAATATTTAATAAGTTTGTTGTGATAATAAAACTAGTTTACTGGTAACACGGTGAATATTAAGGAAACATTGACTTTGTGGATAAATATTGAAATATTTCAAATAATATTTTGTGAATTAAATAAATTTTGAACAAAAATACTGTACCTAAAACATATGAACAACTTCGAGACATATGTTGGAGTGTGAGGCTTTGACGAGTAGAATTCAAAGAACAATTCACAATTCATGGTTCAAACAAATATTATCGTACTTAAAATGCACGATTCATGAAATTTAAAATTTTATCAATTCAAATTGTAGGAGTGGTTTACGAAGTTTAAACTTTCACAATTTAGGTGTGGAAATTTATATGAATTTCAAATTTGATAGAACGATTTATGGAGTTCAAATTTTTATCAAATTCAAATCTTAAAAATAATTCACAGAGTTCAACAACAACATATCTCGTGAGGCTTGAAGAGAAAAAATGTACACAAATCTTACCACTATCTTATAGAGACAGAGAAACTGTTTTCGAAAGACCGTCGTATTAAAAAAATCATCCTCAAAAGCAAAAAGTATTAAATATGAAACGACTAGAATGAGCAACAAATGAAAATATATAGTGACAATAAAATAACAAACTAAATGACAAACAATAACACAATATATAACGACACGACAACTAACCCACTAGAACACAAGACTTCCAACCTTTTACCCAATTATACAATTTTTACATTTTTCTATTTAAAGTCATGTCATCGTTGATACAAAGATGCGTCATAATTTAAATGTGAAAAAATATTGGAGTTTCAAATTCCATATTAAACTAATGAATTTTTGCCTTCCACATTAAAAAGTAGCTAAACACCAAATAAGTATAGAATGTTGACTAAATTTAATTTAAAAATAGATACTTATTTGTCAAATTTTCCAATTGGCGATTACCTAGGAAAAGAAAATTTGGTAAACCATGGACCGACATAAACAAGTAGCCAAATGGGGCTTAGGTCGATATTAGTATATTTTTTAAAAGGAAAAAAACGTGAAAAATTAGTCAAATTTTGACTTTTTCGAAATCAAGGCAACTTAGGTTGACTATGTCCAATCCACACCACCTAATTTTTTAGTGCATGTTTACGTGTAGTTAATATAAACTTACGTAGTAGCGCCTTAACCACATTAGTAATTTAAGATAAAAATTAAATAAAGAATTTAAATTATAAAATATATTAATATTTTATATTAAGAATTTTACTCTTCTAACTCTTTGAGATGCAGAAGTGTTAAAGATGTCAAACTTCTTCTAATAATTCTCTCTTCTTGAAATGTAGAACTGTTTCAAGATATAGTGCTTCCTCCGATAAAAGATGTCAAACTACAATGTGGCTTTAAAAATTCAAGACAAGAAATTGTAGTCCACCTATTTCATATTACTTGATCTATGTTTACTTGACACCTTCCTTTGAAATTTTTTTGATTAAATGTGTGTTTTACTCTACCAACCTATTAATTATGTTTTAGAATTTTAAGTTTGACTATTACAACAAATTATTTCGAGTGTATATCATACGAATTGTCACTAGAACAAGTGTGTATACTTATTCAATTTTATATAAGTTCCAGTGCTTACTTGTACACATTCAAAGTTGAAGATATTTAAAAACAAATTTATGTATTTATATTTAATTTATACTTTTATGTTAAATTAATTGATATCCATTCTAATGTTAATATTCAATGGTACTTGTGACAACCTCATAAATATTTTGTATACGTAGATCCACGACCAACGTATGATTTGATATACGATATAAATTTACAATGTGATTAGTTTTCACTTTGTTAATTAAGTTATAGTCAATTCTTCTAAAATATTTAACTTATAAATAGTATTTGATAAACTTCATGTAAAAAGTTTGTATGCTTCTTATCCATAAAAAATAATTAAAATATTCCTTGATCTCATTAAATAACCTATTGTTACATAAAAATAAAATAAGTAAATAGGTGTGTTGCAATTTCCTATTACCTTAAGCTTAGTAATTCAAATTTTAGATAAACATATTTAAAGTTTGAGAGTATCAAGCTTAACTTAAACCGTACATTTTAAGTTTTAAAATTGATTTTCAAATGATTAAATTTACAAAAACTTCTGGCCTTCGACTATTTCTTATGGGGTCCTTAAAGTGGCTATATTTGCACTTTGTTCATTTTGATGAGCAAATGGTTTTAAGCCCATTAGTATTTAGATGGTTTTGGCTATGAAAAACTATACAAAATAGATTTAATTTGAAATTATTTATTTTTAATAGATGTAATTTAAATTATTTATTCTTAATGGACTTATTTATCTAAACTATTTACGTTTCTACTCACTCACCCCTTTTTATTTCAATGCTAATATCATGCCGACGTCAGCGTAAATACAATGAAATATACTCTAGTGGTATATATATACCATAGCAGTATCATGTAGAATGAGTTCAGTATTTTGTGATACTCTGGCGGTAAATTGATGCCCAATTGGTATATAAGATTTTTTTTAAGAAACAAATAAAAAATTATTAAACTTTAAATTAGTAGAAAATATATTCGTTATATCCTATATCGTTACATTTACATCATATTGGTATCATTAGGATTGAGCTAATCTTTGTGATACCCTGTTACTATATGTATACCCCTATTGGTATATCATACAAGTAAGTGCTGACGTCAGATAGCAAATTTTGATATTAGGAAGGCAAAATTTTAATAATATGAGGGTACAAAATATAAAAGGGGACATGAATGTAAATAGTTTACTTTAAAGTGTTAGAAACTTAGTTTTCCCTTTTGGGTAAGCTTATACATGGTAAAATTGACTTGTAAGCATGTTTATGCATTTTAGGGGTGGACATAAATATCGAAACATTAAAAGCTGAATCGAATCAATTAATTCGATTTTTTGATTTTTTAATTGGATGTCGGTATTCTTTTTTCAAAAGTTCGATTCAGTGTTCGATGTAGAGGTCTTGAAACTTTGGTGCACCGAAAATCGAACTTTTATTTAAAAATATTTGAAAAACTTATATATAACCAAAAAAATAAAATTATATATATTATTTGTAATTCATATAGTTAACTTGAAATATTATTTTCCATGAAAAATTCAAACATATTTTTACCGACTTATGTCGTGCAACGGTATTCGTCTTTATGCTTGTTTTTCTCAATAGTTGGAGTTAGCGCAAGTTCTTTACAAAGATAAATATAATTTTTTAAGCACAAAAAATGTTCCATAGGGACAAATTATCACCTAACATGATTTTAAATTTTTAAGAGTCTTATACTTTGACTTTATCCTCGTTTTATTTTTCATCGCTAAAAATATCAAATAAAATTGAATCAAACTTGCAAAAACCAAATCAAACTAGTTCGATTCAATATATGCTGTACACTTTTTCCTACCAACCGAGCACACCCATCATGACAGAACAAATGACTATTGCGACGAAATCTATTTTTCAATCGGACCTACCAATTTGTTTTTGTTAATATTTATGTATTTTACTCTAGTAAGTTTTCCTTGACAAAACAACGTGCTCGTCCTTATTTTTGCTGTTGACTTATTATTAAATTTTTCTAGGCGAAATTTAAATCTTTATTCGATATAAAGAAAATGTGATACAATATAATACGATTTAAATTTGGAAAAATTAAGCAGAATGGTCATTCGATCATTCGAATAAATTATATATCAAAAAGACTTGAAATATTAAGAGAATTTCATATAAAAAAAATTGGGAGTGATTAGAGGTGATTTTAAGTTGATCCGGATTGAATAGTTAGTGTATATTTCATGCATAATCATTATATATTTCATGTATAATCAGTATATACTTCATATATAGTTAAATTATATTCAACTTTTTATATGTATCAAAATGTATAGTCAATGTATATCTCATGAATAAGTGAGATATATTATATAGTCAGTATATATTTTTATGACTTGTGACAAGCTATATTATACCATCAATGTATATTTTGTACAATTTTTTACTATTAAAAAAATGACTATATTTATTATATATATTTAAAATGATCTCCAATTTTCTTTTTCTTTCCTTTCATGTCCTTAAGTGCACTATTCCAAATAGCAAAACCTTTTCAAATTCTTTGCACTTTTTTTTTTTTGGAGCCCACAGCTTTATTTTGTGTCACTTGTAGGGTTATATGAGGGAAATTATTGGTACTTTTAGCAAGAAAGAGACATTTTAAACATGAAAATCTTTCTTATTAAGAAAACTTTGGATTGAGATTTATGTATCAATCTTATTATTTTCAATGTTGAAGAATCTAAATAAATTTGATTAGATTATATAAACTTTATTTTTTTTCTAGTTTTTAATTATAACAGGGTAAACACGCAATCATTATTCTTTGAGTGTATATAGGTTAAAACTCTTGTTCTTATGCAATAGCTTGCAAATCACACAAAAGAAGTAACTCGCACTAGAGAATTCTGATGAAACGAGCTCCTAATATTTATGATACCATTAATATTATAAATAGTATAGACAAATACTATAAATGGTGGAAATTTGATCGGTGGGTGTGAGTGGCGAGCTGGGGAGGCAAAGGAAGGGGGAGAGGTGGTGACGGTGGTGACGGTGAAGGATTAGGAAAAAAAAATAATCGGTGTGAAATATTATTTACTCCCTCCGTTCTATTTTAATTGAATTTATAAGGCAATGGACATATATTAAGAAAAATATTCAAAAACAAAATTTAAACCATACTTTCCACTATTCACAAAGTCATAAATATGTAGTGTAATTTATCTCCTAGAAAATATATAAATATGGAAAAAGCTTCAACCATTCATTTTGAATTTTGAATAATTCAACTATTTTGAATCATGAAAAAAGCCTAAAAAATTCAATTAATTTGGGATGAAGAGAGTATAAAACTTTTTTTTTTTTCATTAAGAAAAACATATTTATGACTTCAAGAAATTTATAGAGATTTTTTTTCTAAAGGATATTAAGCAATTAAAATAAAAAATTTCAATTTCAATTTTTTACTCCAAAACACAAATGTAGTGAAAAATCTCTCTTTAATGGTACTAAATTAGTCTTCCTTTACTAGTACTTCTCATTGAGCTCACAGCTCTTATTTCTTTTTACTTGTAGAAGCTATGAGGAAAATGGTTTGTCATTTTTTGTCCTTTTTAAATACATTCTTTTATTTTTCTCAAATAATATAGAGTAATTTGTGGATGAAGAAACATAAAAAAGGTAAATATAAGAAGAATAGCATTTGTAGGGAATTGCATTTATGATCACATTTTTTATTAAATTAAAATTTCAATTTATAAAGATGTTGTTTTAAAATTTATTGATAGTTTATTTTGTAAGGAAACATCAATAAATTCAGTGTAATTTCAGATTTACATATTTTTATGGATAAAGAGGTTATTTTGATTGATCCTCGACAATTCTTCTCTTTTATTCAGACTTGAAATCGATGATATAGATCAACTCACATAGGTTGAAAGGAAAATTTTCTAAATATTTATGTGGAATTCTTTTTCCTTATTTAGGTTGACAAATTCTTGGACAGTACCCAGATACTTTAGATTTATCTTTCAAGCGAATTAATTATTGATTGCTAAATAAGGAAATCAAACTTCTGAAGCAAGGGAAAAAAATTTGATGAATTACTCTTATTTTGATTCTTTAATTTTTAACTATAAAACTCTTGTTAAAGAGTTACCTTTTTTCTTTTTCTGTTGCTAGGAAATTAGCGAATCAGGTCTCATTGTCTTGCTAAATCATTTATTTCTATGTCTCATTCAATGGAGTGGAATACTAACCCTCCATTCCTCGTTACCAATGCACTCGATTTTTATTTGAATAATAATGAAAAACAATCATTTTTTAAAAAAGGAAACCAAATTATTGATTGGCCCCCCACCCCCACCCCCCACATTAATTGGGAATTGGATTATCATAGCAGCAAAAATACTCTATGATAAGTACTATTAATATTAATATGTTCATTGCAAAAGTACAATATAAAACATACTTTGGCACATGCATCGATCTAGTAGAATGATTTTTGCTTAAGTTATTATTAGTATTAAATTAAATCGTTTAGTCAGAGGGCTAATCAATTTAAATAGGATAATTAATGCTCTAATTATTAAAATACAATGCACTAAATTGCTTCATGACCTTAATCCAATTTAAACACCTAACTCAAGAAAAATATTACTACTTTCTCGATTCATTTTTATTTGTCAAATATACTACACCAATATTTTTCCTTTTGTTTTCTTACTTTTGCAAATCGAAAGAGATTTTATTCTTTTCAATCTCATCCTGATCATGAAATAATCATTTTTCAGAACTAATTGAAGTATTATTAAATAAACTTAATTTTACAAAGTACCATTAATAAGAATAATTGAGTAAAACACATTCTTAAGAGAGTAGTAGGAATAAACATTTATCTGCACTAAATATTTATATTAAATCAACAAATATATGACTAGTTTCACAAGCTTTTCTATGACTAAATTAATTATGTTAATGAATGTATATTTTTATCTTATTAAATGAATTAATCGTGATAAATTAAAAATTAATTTGACATAAATAGATAATTATTTATCATAAATTAAAATTTTAGAGTGAGCCATCTAATCATTTAAATTTTAGAAAAAAAAACATCTTTTCTAAAAGTAGCATTTTCATAATAATTAGAGAATGAGGTGTTGAAACTAGAATAATAGATGAATGATTATAGACCAATTATTTTAAAAAATACAAGTTGAGTTGTTCATAAAGTAAATAAAATTCTGTTTCCCAAGATTTCACAACTTAAATGAATGACAATGATGCATGTGTATGACTATGACATTTGAGGGACCTAACCTCTGTTTTAATAAATGCCATCACATGATAAAAAAAAAAATCCAGTCACCAAAATGATCGGGATAATTTTATTAAATTATATTTTAAATATAATTAATATAATATTTAAAAAAAATAATTATAATTAATCAGAAGAACAAATTAAAAATTAAGTGTAAAATTATTTTTTGATTTTATAAAACAAATATATATTATTGAATATTTATTTTTAGTTTAGAGATGAAGGTATTACTAGTTTCATTTAATTTGTTCTTTTATTTAAATTAAAATAAAGAAAAATATTTTTTTGGTCAAATTTATTGCACTAGACATTGTATTTGATGATATTTTATTATTAGAAACAAAATCTCCGTAAGAGTAAATACAAATAAGGAGTTTACATGTTACCTTACCATGGTGGATTCTTTTTAGCTAACTTCAAGTTGTTTATTTGAATTTAAAAGAAATATTTGGTACAGTATTTGTTAGTATATATAGTTTTTTTAAGTATTTGTTAGTAAATAAACAATTTGAGATTCTCCATTAACGCAAGGTAAGCTTAAGTTCTCTCAAGGAGAATCAAGAAATTAGCCCTTTATTCTTGTCTTTGTGTATTAGCTCATCTCTTATTTTTTCCTCTCTCTCTTAGCTCATATTTCTATAAAGATTTCTGATTTTTGGGTGTTTTACAGCTGTGTATACATGGTGATTATACTTGTTCATTCAGCCAAAAAAGTCACTTTGCAGTTCAAGATCATCCATTTCATCCATTTATCAAAGGTAGTATAAATTTCTCATTGTATTGTTGTGTTCTTTTTGTCTTTCTGTAATGTATTAGCATTGATTTCTTGAGGGGTTTGCTTATTTTTGTGTCTTTCAATTTCCATTTGATGTCTGAGAAATCTTTATAGTTACTCGGGTGTTCCAAGTTTTAATCTTGTTTTATTGTCTTGCAACTCTAGAAGAAAGAAGAGGGTGTGAGTGGGTGGGAGGGTGGGGTGGGTTGGGGGGGGGGGAGGAAGGGGTCAAGATTTGTTTTTCTTTTTTTGTATGTTTTATTGGTAGATATGCTGCATGTAGAAATGGAGATTATTGGGTTTAGGAAAATGGGGTAATGCATTAAGGTAAAAGGTTTTGGATTCATGTTGGTTAAGATAGCAATAGTAGCAAGTTTCCATGAGTTAAAAGATTGGATCCTCAAGACTCAGAATTTTAAGGTAAAGCTTGTGTAAATGCATCTTTTTTCTTTCTTTTGAAAAATTTTAATTGGTAATTTTCGAAGTGAATGGAACTTTTATGGAGACACTGATATGAAGCTAAGCTTAGAATCTTGTAGCTTTTTTTACCTTAGAATCTTGTAGCTAAGCTTTTCCATATGATAATCCTGAAACTTATCTTTTTTAGGCGAGGGTTTTCTGTTCTCTATCTCTATAAGGTAGTGTTAAGGTCCACGTAAATTTTAACCTCCCTCGACCTCACTTGTGGGATTCCACATGGTATGTTGTTATTGTTGTTGTTTGATCCAGAAACTTATCGCAATTTTTCTTTCAAATCTTTCATTCATTTCAATTTGTGTGAGTCAATCCAAGTATATTAAAGTATGATATAGTTGAATGTATATTTGGTATCATGGGCAGAGCTAGGGAGTTCATCTAGAACCCCCTTTGCCTGACAATCATTGAATACACAAGGTCAAAATTGTTTTTTTTAATGTATATATACACTAAATCCTATTAGCTTCTTCATGTGTTTATTTCTTTTAGCATGTTTGGATGGGCTTATAACTTAAGGATTGAAAATCCTGACTTTGTGACCGCCTAATCGACAGGAAGATTGAAATGACTTTGTCACCACCTAGTAGACAGGAAGATTGCTACTGTTTAGGTAGGGTGAGGGTAGAGTCACAGGTCTATAAATTTAAAGATAGTGCCAAAAATTCATGAGCCACATGACAGTTTCTGCTGTTAAGGCCCCACCTGTTAGCATCCTTGTCTAATTTTGGTGCCAGCTGCAAGAACAAACTGATTGAATATGTGGGTCTTTGCTTTGAGATCTTATCCAATATGTAAATGAATCCTCTAAACGTTTTGACAAAATGCTTCCGCGATTAGATAATAGAGTATAGTAGTTGTGTTGCACTTTCGTGTTTGTCAGAAGTATTTGTAGTCTGGTTAACAATGTTTATCTACTACCCTCCCTTGACCCCACCTGTGGGACTATTATGGGTTTGTTGTTTTTGTTGTTAACGATGTTTATCTCCATGTAGGATAATTATGAGATCTTGAAATTTCTAGCTTTTAAAGAAATCGTTAGTTTTGCCAGAAAATATCTAGTATTGGAATGATGGACCTAAATAGGGTGGAACAAATACATTCCCAAACTAGGGATATCGATGATAGTTGCTTCTCTGAGAGAAGAGACGGAAGTAAGCTGACAAGTACAAACTTGCATTGACTTAGTTATGTAGTGATCCGAGGAGTAATATCAATGTGCATTGACTAGTTCATCTATTGTTACAAGGAGTAAAATGCAGCAGCTGGTTTAAATGTTGTTTTATTACTAAGTATTTTGTTTTATTATTGAGGAAAGTATCGTTTATTGTATTGTCGGTGTTGTTATCTATAGTAGCAGTAAGTGTGACAGGTTGATGGTTATATCTGCAGAAATAAGGTGTGTTTATGTGTTACTAAAGAATCTCATGGAGGACAAGCAACTGAATTTGAATCAACCGTTTCTGTCAGTAAGACGAGTCTCTCCAACCGTAGCTTCGGGTAGTGACGAGACAAAGAAGACTGAATATTCTCTCCCCACCGTGACTCATCCTCCTCGTTACAAATCAGAATTGAAGTCAGGTCCAGTGAGGAACCCAGGAGTTGTGCCTTTCGTCTGGGAACAGAGCCCTGGAAAACCCAAGTATGAAAGCAAACGGCAAATTCGTGCTACTGAGAAACCACCTATTGCCCCGAGACTTCCCCCAGGGAGGAGGCTGAAGGATAACCAGGATTCTGATAAAGCTCATGGAAGTCAAAATGTTAGTGAGAGCCAAACAGGAAATGCTCAACTTTCCACATCGAGTTGCATGAATTTGGACGAAAAGGTTAAGAAGATTGAGAGTATTGACTGTTCAAAAGATATGAAACAGGATAAAGAAAAATGTGAATCAAAGGATGTTGATGAAGTATATATGGATGCAGTCAATACACTTTCAAGAACCGAATCATTCTTTGGGAATTGTAGTGTAAGCGGCTTAATTGGATTAGACGAACCAGAAGCAAAACCATTAGGTACTTCTTTAACAGATCCACAAGCTAGAGATTTCATGATTGATCGGTTTCTGCCAGCAGCTAAGGCCATGGCTTCAGAAAAGACTTTAGAAACGCCTCATTGTGCTCCCAGGAAACAGCCAGCTGTCCAGGAGCAACCAACTCAACCCAAGAAGGTAGTAAATGGGGATAAGCGGCCTCAACTGCGTTATGGACCTAGTTTTGCACTTCGTTATTCCGAATTCCATGATAATTATGAAGAAGAAAGTGATGATGATAGTTGTTATGATGGAAATCTACCTTATAAAGTATGTGGATTATTGCCTCGTTTTTGCTTGAAAAGTTCGTTTTGTCTGATGAATCCTGTACCTGGAATGAGTGCTAGAACCAGAGTACCCATGTCTCCTGCCAGTAGAACACAGACTGGATCATCATCTACCGCTTCTTGTAGCGGATCTGAGAATGAGGTATCAATTTCCACCGTCTTTCTTCCTGTCACTTTGTTGGTCTACAAACTGTCTACTGCAGCCACTTATATTGTGCTAACTTCCTCGCCCAGATTTTATTTGATCACTTATAGTTTTAACTTATTGCAGCAGTCCAAAGGTGAGTCAGTGGCTGGATTTGTCACAGTTCATACGCATGAGGATACGAATGATCGCTTTCAAGAATTCTTCGATTATCAGAACATTGCATGCGAAGCGGATTTAGCAGCTCCCCTGGCAGAGAAAACTCTGCATGTAGATATTGTTCATAAGGTGGAATCTCCAATTGTAAAATCATGTTCTCCTAAAGCGGAGAGATTTAACTTGCAGGATGATGATCAAGATATTCTTAAAAAGATGACAGAACAAAAGCCCAAGGGAGATTCTTCACTTGGTTATTTTCCACCGTCATCAGCGGAAAAATTGAACAATGGAGGGGAAATGATGGCACGGATAACTTCTGAACAAGCGCAAGGCCTTTACCTGGATGAAGTCACCTCAGTGAAACCCAAAAAGGACGTTAAACGAAGTACCAGAAAAGAAAAGTTAGAAAACTCATGCGTAGCACAATCAAAGCTTCCTGCTCCCCCTCCTTTACCAAAATCTCCGTCAGATTCATGGCTTTGCCGTACTTTGCCATCACTTTCCACGAAAAATGCATCTTCCAGATCATATGTTGGGACAGGAATAAGTCCTAACAACCAATCATGTAAGCCACTATCAACTGATCCAAAGTGGGAAACAATTGTTAAAACAACAAAGGGACGTCAACCACATTTGCGGTATACTGAGGTAAATTCTCTCTCTCTCAGTGTTCAAGTTCGTGAGAGATGTCTTATTTTCTTCTTGTTGTTTCTGCTTGTTACTGCTACCTCATTTTTATAGTTTGCTCAGCCGAGGGTCTATCAAAAATCACCTCTCTACCTTCTCAAGGTAGAGGTAAGGTCTGCTTATGCTCTACCCATTACATGTGTTTGTTGACAATCAGAGACGCCCCCCCCCCCCCCCCCCCCCCCACACCCCCCATCCGAGGGTGGCCGCCTTCATTTCTTCAACCTTTTTCCTTATTCTTTCCCTTA